>KZ807924.1:98737-114543 GCA_000696205.2 Oncopeltus fasciatus
TTACGTGGGATTAAATACCACAAATTAAATAATATTTATAAAATTAAAATTAAAAATAAATTAAGTAGAGTCATTTAAACAGCTTGACAATGTCAGCTCCTCCGAGCGTGAGCGATATATTCGTCGGCCTCGGAGGTTGGACTCTCGACACTAGTGCGGGGAATTTAATAACTTATCTGACCTGTTCCGGTAGCATAAGTGGCTAATGCACCGGCCCGGATAGCAGGGGATCCAGGTTCGAATCCTGGCTGGGACAGTTAGATTTTTTATTCTGTTCCCTTGCACTAAAAATTATCTAAAATTACGTGGGATTAAATACCACAAATTAAATAATATTTATAAGTTTGACAAGTTTATTTAGAAGGAGGGCTAATGGTTTTTAAAATTTTGAAAATGTTTGAATAAGTTGAAGAAATTTGTTCTATGTCCGCTCTGTCGTTAACTGGATTGTGTTGTAAGTTAATGTGAACGGTTTCAGATAAAATGCGTTTGTGTTCATAGGGTCCAGTGGAAAGAATGGTCATGTTCTCATGAAAAACATGTTTAGTGAGGGCAGTTTTTATTAGTTTTTTCTTCATTCATTTTTATGGTTATTGATTTTACGGGAAATAGGGTTTTTTGTTTGTCCAATGTAAGAACCTTGGCAATTAGGTGTGGAACAGGGAATTTTGTAGAGGAAATTAGTTCTGTTAGGAAGGGGGATGAGGATGGGGTCTTTGAGGATGTTGTAAATAGATTTTAGTTTGTTATTGGTGGAAAAAGAAAGCTTAAGGTTAGGGGAAGTTTTTCTGAGAGATTTCTTAATATTTTCAGAAAGTTTTGGAATATAAGGAAGAGACCAGAAAATGAGCTCATTGTTTTGGGGGAGGGGGATAGTTGGAGAAGTGGAAATAAAAAATTATTTTACAAGTTTTTTAATGGTGTGACTAGGAAAATCATTGGAAAGGAGGATGTCAGTCACACGTTTAATATTTTTGCTGTGGAATATCTTATCAGAGGGTGGTATGAGTTAAATGCAGTAAGGATCTGGGGGATTTTTTTTGGATTGAGAATGAGGAAGAGGTTGTCAACATATTTTTTAAGGAAAAAAATGTCGTGAAAGGGTGGAAGAATGGAAACGTTGGCAGATAATCTTTTAAAAAATACTCTTTTTTTAAAATTTGTATTTTTTTGGATCTACCTTGACCGAACCCCAACTAAAATCTTCTAATACTAATGATCCAGATATCCCAGAATGGCTTTAAGTTTTTTCCCCCGTTAATTATCTTGTTTTTTCATGTTTTTATTCTTTAATATTCCTTAATAACAGGCATATATTCAGTTAGTTATGCTTTATACTGAATAATTGCAACTCATAATTATGAATGTTCAAAATGAAATAGAAAAGGACATTCCTCCATTTATTTAGTTATAAATAAACTAAATTGGTTTGACTTAAGATATGAAAAAAAAAGAAAGCCCGGCATAGGATTTGCATAAATTTGCTCAGTTTTTCAATATTTAAGAGGACATAAAGAAGTCCAAATGATTAATTAGTTCTTAAAATTTCACTTCAGGCCATTTCAGTAATTTAAATATTTTTATTGAGTTATTGACACAACTTTAAATTAAACAGTAATAATAATAAATAATAGCTACAGTCATTTTTTAATTAGGATTAAACAAGTCCATTTTTGTCTAGCTTTAATACTTTAAATTTTTATGGCTATGATTATAAATTCTGATTTAAAGATTTGAAATTTTTAGGGAAGCCAAACACATATACGTTAATGTTCGGCCATGGATAAAAATTGATGGGACTTTGAATCGAAGAGTATTGGATAGATTGTTGGGTTCTGTGCTTGGGCACTGCCTCACTTGTCCTGGAGTGGGTGTCTCTAAGGTCCTTGAGAGATTTTCTCCTGCTCTTCAGCCTGCCCACACATATGAACTTCTGGAAGTAAGT
This sequence comes from Oncopeltus fasciatus, assembly GCA_000696205.2. Taxonomy (NCBI): domain Eukaryota; kingdom Metazoa; phylum Arthropoda; class Insecta; order Hemiptera; family Lygaeidae; genus Oncopeltus; species Oncopeltus fasciatus. The sequence goes on from KZ807924.1 coordinate 100,683, forward strand.
TGTTTATTTTTCAAAAATTGTTTAGTGAAATGATTCTATATATCAAATCAAATAAGTGGAATTGGTGGAGGAACACCTGTTTTTAAATACAATAAGGGAAAATAAATTTAAGAAAAAATAGTTACTTCTCATGATTGTATAGGATAAAAGGAATTAAATCTAGCATTGTATGTGTTTATGTATTGCTTAGTTATGTGCAAAACCAAGCACATAAGAATACAGGTGTAAAAGAATACACAACACAGTTGCATAAGAATACACACAGAATATGCAGGTGTTCAAGAATACACAATGGAAACAGATAGGACAGATATAGATGAAATTCCATCATAAGGATAAGAACTATCCCATGTAAGAATTCTCTTCTATTTTAAACTTATAAAAATTTTCTAACATAATTTGTCTCTTCCTTCTTCCTTTTCTTCTTCATGTTTTTTTATTTATCATACTTACATGTTCATGGTTCTAAATGGGAAACCAATAGGTATATCTTTTGTAGTATCCTGTTGTACTTTATCTTTGCTTTTAGTTCTCATATTTGATTTTATCTTGACCATCATTTTTGCTTTATTCAGATTTGCACTATTATTATAATATTTTGATAGTTATATCTTTCTTTACACAGTTCAAGGCAGTTTTCTCCAATATAGAAGTTTAACCTTTATTAATTCTACTCCCTATTGTTTTAATATTTTATTTTTATATTTATCTGCTTTATAAAGGAGCTTGTCAGCAGCTCCCGAAGTCAGTGTTAAGTTAGTCTCCGTCTGTGTCCGTTTCCATGTCAGATCATGTATTCTGTGCATTAGGCAGATCGTGGCTTTGCAATACCTGTAACAGCGAAGTGATAAGTGACAGTAATTTACATGTTATCTTGAGACCTCTTTGTAAATAAGGATTATTTAGTTTATTTGTTCATATTAATTAATTTATTAATTGCTGGTAATTATCTATTTTTTATTTATTCATTTATTAGTTAGTAAGGGCAGTAGATTCGAAGGTTATGTTGTAATTATTAGATATAATTATTTGTGATAATAAATACACTTTAATTTATCTCACTGTTCTTAATTATTATTGACCCGTAGCCCATAACAATATATACTAACATTCCCATACATGGGTCACTTATCCCACTCACTTGTTGATTCACTTATGTGGTGGCACTGTGGAATTTACTCCCTTCTCCCTCTATAACTTAGGTATTTATGAACAAAAATATTTGAGAAAAAACATTTCCGACTTTCAGTATGATTTCTAACTTTTCATTTACAATTTGTTCCTTTTTTATGACTTAAGTATACAACCAGGATAATTAATTAAATAAAGTAATTGTAAATAGCTAGGTTAATTAAGTAAATTAATCACAATAACTGCCTACCCTACACTGTATCCTGGGAGATGCTGCAACATAAAAGAATCAGACGCAGATAATTGGAAATTACTGAGGAAGAGCTGGTTTTGCAGCAAGTGTGAGAATGCTAGGAAGGCTATACGTCCAGGTGAGAGGTCAGCTAGTCCTGTTAAACAGAGTACCTTGCTAACAAGTGACCCCCACATTAGGGCCATACTCGAGGTCCTCAAGTGCCTCGAAAGCAAAATTTCTGGAGCGATATCGATGAGATAAAACTTTCTTTGGAAGCCCAAGTGTCGAGTAGTACTGACCACTTAAGTCGCCTAATAAAAATTTAAGGAACGCATAGAGGACCAGAGTGAGCACTTTTTAAAGCTGATTGAGGAAAATAAAACTTTGAGAATCAGGATAACAGAGTTGGAGGTTGAGATGAATAGAGCGGAGCAAGAGCTGAAATGTAGATCCGTGGAAGTGCAAAGGATACCTGTGCGCCCTGGTGAGTCGCCTGAGGCCCTGATGATGTGTATGGGAGCTGGCCTTGGTCTGAAGCTTGCTCCAGAGGACTTTGACAAGGTAGTAAGAAATAGGCCAAGACATCACAACCTTGGACCTCCTGTTATCATTGCCAAGTTTGTTCGCCAGTCAGTGAGAGACGAATTTGTGAGGCTGAGAAAGGTCAAGCAGGTTTTCTTGACTAAGCACATAGGCTGGGAAGAAAATGACAGCCAGGCTATTTACGTAAGTGAGGAAATGAGTAGTATGAACAAGCATCTCTAATACCTTGCCAGGCAAAAAAGCGCGGCAGAAAAATTGAAGTATGTCTGGTTTGGAGGAGGAAGAGTTCGCTGTTGATGAGATGATGGCTGTCTAGTCATTATAGTCAACATTCCTGAGGACCTGGACATCTTCAGATGACGCCCCATATGGAATTCTTTTTTACAGATATTTGTATTGATTCTCAACATGTCTTGTACGTGGTGGTTTATCGCCCTCCCCAAACCCCGTTAGACCTCTCCTTTGAGACTTCATTGCAAAATACTGTTCCCTTCTTCTCAAACATCATTATTTGTGGCGATTTTAATTCTAATTTCCTTTCAAACTCCTCAGACAAGATATATTTCGAGAATTTGTTTTTTTCCCTTAACGTGGGTTGGGCGCACGAGGCACTCAGATGACTTTTTATGTGCCATAAGCTCCGGAATGAGGCTCAATCAGCAATAAGGAAGGCAAAGAGTACTTATTTTCTCGATGCTTTGTCCTCTGCTCCGGATTCTAAATCTAAATGGGACTTGCTTCGTCGTCTTTCTCTTTGAAAATCTACCGGATCAACTGATTACCCTGCATCCCCAGACGAATTCAATGCTCATTATTTTTCAGCCTCTTCCTTACCTTTGCCATATCAATTACCCATACCTAATGGCTCATCCTTCAGTGACGAAAACTTTCATTTTTCTTATATTACCCCCTCCGACATATTAGAAACCATTATGAAAATCCAAACGAAGGCTGTAAGACACGATGGTCTCCCAATTCATTTTATAAAATTATGCCTACCAGTCATCCTTCCAGTACTCGTCCACATCTATAATTTTTCATTATAAAATTCAGTTTTCCCTAAAGAATGGAAAACAACCACTGTTAAGCCTTAAGTAAAATCCCTACTTCTTCTTTGCTCAATGATTTCTGCCCAATATCCATACTCTCTAATCTCTCCAAACCACTTGAGAAACTAACTCAAATCGAAATGTCGCTGTTCCTGGAAAACCACCAGCTCATCGATCCTTTTCATTCTGGCTTCCACCCTGGATTTTCCACTCAGTTCGCTCTAGTGAAGATCACTACTGATGTTAAGCGTGTGATGGAAGAGCAAAAATCACAATCCTCATCTTATTGGACTTCTCAAACTTGAAAAGCTATCCTTCTCCAACAGTACGCACCTTTAGTTTCATTCTTTCTTGTCCCAACACTCTCAAGTTGTTTCCGTTCCAGAAAAACCTATCTTATCTTCTCTTCCTAATCCTGCAGGAGTCCTTCAGGGCTCTAATATGTCCTCTACCCTTTGTATTGTTCTTACCATCTTTATGCCAACGATTTCCAACTTTACCATTCCTTTCCTCCTTCGGAACTGAGTGCGGCTGTCTCTTCTTATTCTTCTTCTGCTCTTTACACACCCCCCAAAAAATTTTACTATAAGTATATTGTCTTTTATTACAGTTTTTGATTAATGCAATTGCTCAGTTACATTAGGCTTTTTTAATAATATAAGTAAATAGTCCCATGTTTTTTTTTTTACTTTATCCTGTCATTGGATTACTGGATTGGATACTTCCATGAATCTTACCTCATTCTTCAGCTGGTTAACTTTTGTATAGCAGGAGGAGGAAAAAGTAAGCTTTTCAAACATAAAAGAAAAACTGAATTTAGCTTGGAACTGCTGTATGACTCTTCAATTCTTGCAAAAAATTATCTTTGCTTTGGTGGGTCTCAAAAAGGCATATGCCATTTTGCCGCTTTGGAAATTGTGGAAATTTCTGGTATCTTGTGACTAGAGCATAGCACAATTGTTCTTAGGAAATTATTATTTTTTATTTATTTATTTATTTTTTGTTTTAGAAAATATATGAGTGTAATGGATTGATCCCACTCTTCAGGGTCATTGATCAGCAGCAAGGGATTAAAGCAGGGGTGTAGTTTCTCTTTTAAATAACTTTCAAGTTATTAACTTTTAGGACGATTTGGAGGTCCTCTCCTCTATGCTGTCTTTGTGAAGGTACTGATTAAGTACACAATTAAGGGCATAAGGCCCTAAAGAAGATGCAGGAACTGGGGAATACTCGGGAGCAACATGCTAGTGACCAGTCTCTCTTCACTCCTCTCTGACAAAGGGCGAGAAATCCCCGAAAATTTTACTTTTTGTGATTTTTTCCTTTTTGAATGGTCACTGCACTCTATATCCCACCTGTTATTGATTAGTATATATCGCAGCTGCGGCTGTTTAATTTTCTACATATACTATATATATAGCATATGTAGAAAATTAAACATTCGCGGCTGCGGTATATAGTAATCAAGAAAAGGTGGGGTACAGAGTGCAGTGAATTGATGTGTATAACGAAGTGCCATCTATGGTAATTAATAAAATTGCCTTTGAAGGGGGCTAGGACAAATCATTCAAAATTTCTAAAAAAATGGAAGGTGTCTTTAATATATGAAGGAAGGGATGAGGATAGTAGTTGCAGGTGATTTTCGACAAAGGAAGAGATTCTTTCTCCCGAGGATCCTATATCTGACACAATCGGTCTCCCAGGATTTCCGGGCTTATGTATTTTTGGTAATAAGTCTAAATGGGAAATGACAGTTCTGGGAGGACAGTGTTCTTTGATGTCCCTGTCGGTAAGCCCTTCTTTCGGGCCGTTGGTAGTCAGATATTCTTGGATTTCCTTTGAAAATTCCGAAGTGGGGTCTTCCGAGAGGGGAATGTACGTGGTTCTGTCACTTAGCTTCATAAATAAATACTTTGATGTCTTGGACTAATACAGTAATGCCTTAATCGGCTTAGCTAATGATGATATTCTTATTTTTCTTAAGAATCCCAATTCTCTTAGCCATTTTAAGACCTGGCATCAATTGCCTACAGTAGGAGGATTAGGAAAAACACATTCGTTTTCCCCTTCCTTTGAGTCCCTTCCACAACACCACACAGTCTCTCTTCACTCCTCACTGACGAAGGGCAAGAGGAAAATTTTACTCTTGCTTTACTTGCGATTTTTTTCTTTTTGTGTGGTCACTGCANTCCTTCTTTCAGATTCTAGAAGAAATCAAATGTATAAAATTAATAGAATTAAAAAAGGCTTGGAAATGTAATTTGTTCTCAAAAAGAGTGCCTATAACCCTAGGTATGTAGTTTCCATTTATTAAAGAACTAAATTTATGCATGAATCATATATTAATGAATCTTGGCAAGACTAAACAATTAATATAATGAAATAAATATCTTTGATTTATGACACCAGTCTGAGTATACAGGAGAGAATGTCAGTACCACCATGGTTGAATCCTAATGAATCACTAAGGATCTCAATTAGCATGTTTAATATCAAATCTTTTTAGTAGATTTTTTTTGTTAGGGTTCGGTCAAGGTAGATCCAAAAAATACAATTAAAAAATGTGTATTTTTTTATCTGCCGACATTTTGGCTTACATTTTAAGCTATCTTCAGGGCTGTTGAAATACAATGTCATGAGAAAACATAAAAAAATTAAATGATTTACATTATTATTGTATAGAATTGCCATAACTAAAAGTAATGTGGTATCAAATGCTTTGGAAAAATGTGATATCACTTTACTCTTAGTTATGGCAATTCTATATAATGTAAATCATTTATTTTTTAATGTTTCTCTTTTGACATTGTATTTAAACAGTCATAAAGATGGCTTACAATGTAAGCCAAATCATCGGCAGATAATTAAAAAATACTTTTTTTTTCTAAATTGTATTTTTTGGATCTACCTTGACCAAACCCCAACAAAAAAAAAAAAATCACTAATAATCTCTACGGTAAAAAAATTTCCATTAGAATCTTTTTAGATTTTTTATTTCTTTAATATGTCTCCATTTGCTGTTTTTTTTACCTTTGATTTTGTTTAGTAAGGAGCAAAATTGTCCCACTTATATTATATTAGCTCCCCTAGAGAGGACTACATCTCAAAGGTTAAATCTATTTGTACTTAGTAATCCTAAATCAAGGCTGACTCCTATTTACTTAAGGCTTATGAGTATTAGACATAATACAGGTTATGGACTGACACCTTTAGGCACCATCTTGAAGTAGTAAGGTGAAGGATTTTAGTAAAATACAATAATGATCTTAACTTCTAACCCAAATCAAAACTACAATACAATCCCATATTTGGCTGTTTGTGTAAATAAAGATTCATGGCAGTTTATTTTGATTTTATTAAGAGCTATCACTTTCTTCAGGATTAAACTGTAATATTTTTTCAAATGGAGAGTTTTTTTAGACCATAGATATTATTATTGGATATTTGTTTGTTGGGGTTCGGTCAAGGTAGATAAAAAAAAATACAAATTTAAAAAAAAAAAATTATTTTTTAAATTATCTGCCAATGTTTCATTGTAAGCCATCTTCAGGGCTATTGAGATAAAATGTCATAAGAATGTAAAATAAAAAATAAAAATAAAAACAAATAAATTAAATGATTTACAATTTTATTATATAGAATGCCATAACTAAATGTAATGTGATATCAAAAGTATGAATGTAATAAGCTATGTAGAAAAATTCAAAATCCAAAAAACAAACTACTAAAAAAATATAATTAACCACACCTAGCTATCATGAAGGTGAAAGAGGACGTTGTGTCACCAAGATCCCACTAGCAGGTATGCAAGTTTAAAATGTCGTTTATTTCTTAAAATATATACACAGTAATTTAAAAAAAAGTATAATATATTTTATTCAAAGTACTGGCCCTCGCTTTCTACAAATTTTGTCCATCTCTCGGGCAATATATGGATACCATTCCAAAAGAATGCTTTATTTGAAATCCATTCATCGAGCCATTTTCGTACGTTTTCGAAATTGTTGAAGTGTTGCTCCGCCAATGAGTGTCCCATCGATGAGAAGAGGTGATAATCAGAAGGCGCCAGGTCAGGTGAATACGGCGGGTGGGGTAGGAGTTCCCAACCAAGCGAAGAAATCGTTTCCTTAGTCAATCTGGCTGAATGTGCAGGAGCGTTATCATGCTGAAGAATGACTTTGGCGTGCCTGTGAGCCCATTCTGGGCGTTTTTCGATCAATGCGTGACTCAAATTGATCATTTGTTGTCGGTAGCGCTCGGTATTGACTGTTTCGCCGGGCTTGAGAAGCTCGTAGTAGACTACTCCCATAGCTCTCAGGCGATCGGAAATCGCTTGCCTAGTGACATTCAACTGTTCTGCCATCATTTGTTGGGTTTGGGTATTGTCTTCGTCTAATAAAGATTGCAATTCGAAGTCCTCAAACTTTTTTGGTCGATTTTCTCGTTTTTGATCAGTAACATCAAAATCACCACGTTTGAAACGTTGAAACCAACGTTCACATGTCTTGACGGTTGGAGCAAGATCGCCATAAGTCTCAACAAAAATTCGATGACATTCAGATGCCTTTTTCTTTTGATTAAATAAGAAAATCATGACATGCCGCAAATGCTCTTTATTTGGCTTATAATTAGACATTTTTAACACCAAAGAAAGGTATGATACGTCCACGTAAACGACTTAAAAACAACTGACTTTTGTAAACAAATGACTAACAAACAAAATAGCGTTTAGAGATAAGCAAATCCTTCAATAGGCTAAGAGCGCATTCTATTGGAATTAAAACGACATTTTAAACTTGCATACCTGGTATTATGAGAAATTTTTCGAGATGGACAATGTGGGTGGTAGAAGGGTGGGGGGTAAGAGGCGGTAAGTACAAAGGGAGTGCGGCCTGCTTCAAAAGGGGCACTACAAAGAAAAAAGGTAGGACATTATTGCGGTTAAGTAACTTTAAGGAACTAGGAGAAATGTTTGACAGGTTTATTTTGAAGGAGGGCTAATGGTTTTTCAGAATGTTGAATATATTTGAATAAGTTGAAGAAATTTGTTCTATGTCAGTTCTGTCGTTAATTGGATTGTGTTGTAAGTTAATGTGAACGGTTTCAGATAAAAGGCATTTGTGTTCATAGTGGAAAGAATGGTAATGTTATTGAAGTGAAATGTGTGTATTTCATGATAGACAAGTTTTGTGGGGGCAGTTTTTATTAGTTTTTTCTTTATGTCATTTTTATGATTAGGAAATAAGGTTTTTAGTCTGCCCAATGTAAGAACCATGGCAATTAGGAGTGGAACAAGGAGTTTTATAAACAACATTGGTTCTGTTAGAAAGGGGGATGATGTCTTTAAGGATGGTGTTAATGGATTTTAATTTCTTGTTAGTGGAAAAAACAAGCTTATGGTTAAGGAAAGTATTTCTGAGGGATTTCTTAATATTTTCTGAAAATTATTGAATATACGAGAGAGAATGAAAAATGAGGTCATTATTTTGGGGTGGGGCATAGTTTGGGAAGTGAAAATAAAGAATTCCTTCACAAGTTTTTAATGGCGTAAGTAGGTAAACCATTAGAGAGAAGGATGTCAGTCACACATTTAATATTTTTGCTATGGAATGTCTTGTCAGAGAGTGTGAGTGATCTGTTGATTAGGTTTTTGGCCACATTTATTTTTTGATGATGGCGGTGTGGTGAGTTAATGTGGAGGAGACGACCTGAGTAAGTGGGCTTGGTGTACCAATTGGTGGAGATAGAGCCATTGGTGTTGCGGATAATAAGGGTGTCAAGGAAGGGGAGTTGAAAATCAGACTCAATTTCATTGGTAAATTTGAGACGAGGGTGGTAGGAGCTAAATGCAGTTAGGATCTGGGGGATTTTTCTGGATTGAGAATGAGGAACAGGTCATAAACATATTTTTAAGGAAGAAAGTGTCGTTATAAAAGGGTTGAAGGATAGAGTAAAGGAAGTCATTAAGGGTGATGTTGGAAATATCGGGAGCAAGGTTATTTCCGAAAGCCAGACCGTTAATCTGGTTATAGTAATTACCTTGATAAAGGAGATAGACAGACATAAAATATAGGGAAAGGAACCCGAGATATGTAGACCGGGATAGTGTAGTGTGGTCTTGGATTGTAGTCCAATTTTTATCTACAATTTGAAGGGCTTTATCAATTGGTATATTAGTGAAGAGAGATTCAGCATCTAAGGAGCAAAGAATGTAGCCTTTAGGAATAATTAGAGATTCAAGCTGTGTTTTTAGGTCTAATGAGTTTTTATGTCATATGTATTTTGTTGGCTAAGAATCTGTAAGAATGGAAGGAGAAATTTACTCAGTTTAGATGTGGTAGAGTTAATATTGGTGACAATGATGTGGAGGGAGTTTTCTGGTTTGTGGATTTTAGAAAGGCCGTACCATCTAGGTGCTTGGGAATTGTATGAGATGAGTTTATAGTATTTATATTTATCAATATGTGTTGTGTCACTTAGTTTTTTAATCTTATTATTAAATTTTGTGATGGTTTAGGGTCTCTGTTGTTGTGGGTGGGTGTGTATGTGGTTTTGTCTGAATGTAAAGTGAGGATTTCGTTGTTGTATTAATTTCTGTCCATAATAACTGTTTTATTGCCTTTGTTGGCTCTGGTTATTAAGATATTGCTATTTTGGTTTTTTTGAAATTTATGGGTCTTCTTAAGATCTGAGGAAAATTCAGAGAAGAGGAGGGAGTCATCAGGTTTAAAGGAGTGTAGTTGGTTAGTGATGATGTTACTAACTCTAAAACGTGACAGTTCTCTCTTGTCTTCACTAACGGATTGACGGGAGTCTCTATAAATGGATTCTAAATCTACTATTAATTTAGGAGTATTTGATTTAGAATATGATGGGGGGACTGAGGGCATAAACATAATATTTTCTGTACAGGAGGGGGATACAATGGAGGAGATGTTATGGACACAGTGGGGGTCGCTTTTTGGATAGATAGTGATTTTTTTGTTGAGAATCTTGGAAGTTTCAAATTTTTTGAGTCTTTTTTTTTTCTTTTTGTATTCATTTATTGAATAGTGCCAGTGAGGATTTTTGATACTATCTTAATATCTTCAACGTTAGTGTCCTTACACAGGATGGACTTAAAATAATTAATTTTATTATTTAGGTTTTTGATTTTCACTATTTTTCCTGGGATGTGGAGATTAAGAATGGATTTTTGAAAATTATATTTTAAATTGAATACTTCATTATGTTTGTGGAACGGTGTGGTAATATTGTTACAAGTGTTGGTAATGAATTTGAGGAAGACTTTTTGTGACCTGCATTTTAACAAAAATATTAATTGCTGCTTGTTATTGGGTAATGTCTTATGTAATAAGATGATTTTGTTAAGGGGTTTGCTAAGTAAGGGGTATTTGGTTTTAAAATAACGAAAGAAACCATCTACCTTTAATGATATGTTAGTGACTTCCTGGCTGTTAATATCAACTGCAAGTGTAGGTGATGAAGTGGTGTAGGTGCCGTTTTTTGGTGGTTGTGTGTCTGCAGGTGAGATCTGGGAGGTCATGTTGTGTGCCTATAGTCTGGTGAGAGGTCAATGTGTAGAGCTGGACATTGTAGGAACACCCTAAGTCGTGTTGTATGTTCAAATGGAGTGTTGTTTTGACCGTAGATATTATTAGATTTTCTTTGCTGGGATTTGGTCAAGGTAGATCCAAAAAAATACAAATTTTAAAAAATTTGTATTTTTAAATTATTTGCCAGTGTTTCGGCTTACATTTGTAGTGCCTCTTTACTTTCGGCAGGAGAGTGTCCCTTTGTACTTACTGTCTCTTACCCCCCACCCTTCCACCACCCACGTTTTAAATAATTATCCAAGATAATTGTTTGAGTTTTTTCAATAAAAAAAAAAGATTGTATAAAATATAGTGCCTTTAAACATTAATGTGTCCATCAAACCCTATCTCTCAGTCATAAAAATAAAATCTCGATGACAAAACATCCCCTCTCGCCTTCATGATAGATAGGTATGGTTAATTATATATTTGCGGTAGTTTTTTTCTTGTACTTAGAATTTTTCTACATATTTTACATTCATACTTTTGACATTACATTTAGTTATGGCAATTCTATATAATAATATTGTAAATCATTTAATTTTTTTGTTTTTATTTTTATTTTTTATTCTTATGACATTGTATTTCAACAGCCCTGAAGATGGCATACAATGTAAGCCAAAAAGGCAGATAATTTAAAAATACAAATTTGTATTTTTTGGATCTACCTTGACCGAACCCCAACAAAAACCAATTAATAATTGTAATCTTTTTTCTTTCTAAGATTTCTTTTGTAACCGATGTATTTAAGTATAATTGTTTTGGCTGTAGCACTTTGAGACTTAGAACATAGTGGTAGTAATCTAGGTATATTACTGAATATATGTTATAACTAACTGCATTAATGGCCTAAGCTATATATTTTAAAACCATTTAAAAACTTCCATTTATTTGTCTAGAACCAACTCAAGGAATAGGATGTACCACTAATGTAGTTGTGGAAGCAGAGCCCCTTGCAGTGTCTCGTTTGGGTTATTTCATTGGAGAGAAGAACTACAGTGTTGATTATTTGGCACAACTTTCCCATTGTTCCAGAGAAGGAGTTATTATTTAAACAAATGACAATAATCTTAATTTCTGTGTAAATTCATTCAGTGCAATATTATGACAATAATTGAATACTGATATTAGAGGATATAACAATTATTTTTAGTTTGCTTAAATACCACAAAAGAAAACAAACATCTCAGTGAGCAATGAGAATCATAAAGCATGAATAGTAGCCAAAATTCAGCTTAATTTTACTTAGAATTAGTATTGTGATGCTTCTTGAATGATATTGTGCACTACTTTTTTTTTGTAGTATTTGACTAAATCTCGCAAAATTAATACTGTTCAGTGGAGTCTTGCTTTATTATAAATCCTCATTTTCTTTATAATAATCTATACAAATCATAAATCCCTCTCACAGTCTATATCTTCACCAATTGAGCTGAATATCTATGTATTAAATATTGTAGGTTATAGCAATCCTCTTTTTGGCTTATATAGAAACTTATAATTTAATGAAATTTTACGATCGGTCACTATTTTATTTGTTATATTCTGAAATATTCTGCCTCTTAATCTAACTTACAAATTTTTTAAAATTTATTTATGATTTTTCCTTTTCAAATTAATTATTTTCACTCATATATTTCTATTTTGTATTATTCATAGTTATTTATTAGGTTCTTGTGATATTTTATTTATCTTCTAACAAATAAAATTATATTTTTAAAAAAAAACTTAAAAAAGAAAAGAAAAGAAAATGACTTGAGTAAATTCATTAATGATTGAAAACATAGAATTTTGATTTTCGATACTTACTTTATTTTGAAAAGTTAGACATTAAAAAAAAATTTTTTTTGTAAGTCTTAGTTAACTTTAGTCATGCAGTCCTGAAAACTGTCAGATTTAGGTTATAGGAAATTTTTTTCTTCTATTTACCCCCCTCCGCCCATTGTGGAAGGTCTCAGGTGTCATTTCTTTGTGCTGGATTGCTGCTCTCTGTTTAGTCCCAAACCATTCTTTTTCTTGCATACTACTGAAGAGTATTTTACTCTTCAAGTCCTTCTCTGCACCCTTTCATTAGCCTGGTAGTATAAAGGGCTGCATTTATACTAAATATAGTATAATTATATATTTCAAATTACTAACATCAACAGTCAATATGAATCTGTAATATAAGTTTTAACATTTGTGATTAAGTAGTTATGAAAATAATAGTTCTTTTATTGTATATAAATTTTTGTGTTTGTCATAATTTTTATATTGTTAAGTATTTAAATTTACATGTTATAGAATGTGTAACTAAATGAAGAATAAGACTGATTTTTAATTTATTTATATTGTAAATTTGTAAATAAATGTATAATTTATTTTAAAATGGCATTTTTTTTTAATCCATCTTGTCTAGGTTTTTTTTCTAATTGGGATTGAGGTTGAAAGAATGTAGTGGTAGGAATAAGTGAATGGCTATTGCTTATAAGTCAATAATTCATTTAAAATAATTGGTATTACATACTTGTCATATACAATTTAACGGGGCTTGTAATTTTTAAATATAAATCAAGTTTTTGCTTTTAAATTTATAATTGAATTTAATCTTATTTTACTTCTTAACTTCTCCCTTTCTTATATTTGGTGTTCCCTCTCATTTGTTGGGTTTCTGCTTTCCTTTCATATTTTTATGTCATTTGTTAATCATTAATCACTTGTTCTTTAAGAAAAAAGTTGATACTGAGGATATATACAGTTTTGAGACTGAGTCATAGAAGTATTTTATACTCATTTTATGTTTTATTGTTTTATATGCTCATAATTTTAATAATTAAATACTAAATAGCTTTAATGTGAAACTTTATTCTTACAATATTTTCAAACTACATTTATGGAAATACTAAAGCTAATGTTTACACCATGGTGACTTAAGTACTAGATATACTAATTTACTGTGAATCACTTAGTTGCTTTTTGTCATCTCAAGAACATGCTGGTGACATTTTATTCTGAAAATCAGCCATTACTTGTGTAAAAGTAACACTGACTAGAGGTCAATTGTCTTTGAATCCTTCTTGTTTTTCAAGAGTTGGCAAGGAATATATTTTTGTATATATGTGTTATTTTGGCTTGCATAGCTTAAAAAAATATGGTAATTTTCAGGATGATTAAAATGCTTATATAAAAGACTCCATTATAGTTAGTTCATTCCTATGAATCAAGAATAATAAATCCCAGGGAAAGCTGGGCTTTATTGTTTTGAGAAATTGGTTTAAAAAAAATTATATATATATATATATATATATATATATATATATATATACATG
>KZ807924.1:117313-155433 GCA_000696205.2 Oncopeltus fasciatus
ATAAAAAAAAAAAAAAAATAGATTCTTATTATGAAAATCCAAATCTAAATATAGTAATGAAGGTGATCTTGTCATTCTCAGTGATCTATTTTTACAAAATATTAAGGAAAATAATTGAAAATGTATTTTTCAAAGTTTAGATGGGTCCTCTTACTTTTAGAATATAGGAATTAACAACGTTATTTAATTTAGTAAATTAATTTCTGGCTGAAATCATGAGAGAGGGTGAGACTTAGTGTAAGTCCTAAATATTCGACAAAAGCAAAATTCCCAAATGGGAGCCCCGGCCCGAATTGAAAAATAAGTTGTGGGGGGAAGGGCAGATCATTATAAAAGTTAAGTCAAAATGCTGGGCTATGTCCTATTGTCCTCACAAAATGGAGTACATTAAGGTTTATTTACCTTGTTATTGTGTATGTTCCTTTTTAATTAACCATGAGAAATGGCTTAGTTTTTAACTGCATAATGTCTATATAAAAAATTGATTATGCATTTGACTGATCTGTCAATTTTTGTTAAGGGGGGGGGGGCTCCCCCTAGATTTTTGCGAAGCCAACATCCAAGTTACAATCGTAAAATAAAATTAGTTTTTTAATGAAAACGGTTGATCCGATTTTGGTGAAATTTTAATAATTATGGGTTTAAATTTTAAAACTTCTCTAACAGCCAAACCGCTTACCTATTGATCTGTGTTAGTAGTGTTGATACTGAGCTTAAACGTTTTTGTCACTCGTATTTTTTTCTTAACTCCAAGGAGGGTGGGAGTTTTGGCGGGAAATATGAATTTCATGCCTCTTATTGCTTACCTATTATTATAATTATTAAAAATGAAAATTATTTACAAAAATGTATTGTATGGAATGGTCCAATATGAAATAGCTTTGTTGACGCAGGTGTTCTTTGAGCGTATTTGGGAGACAAATATGTTGAGGTTTAAGCATTTTATTTTATTTTTATTTTTTGCTAGAAAGGGACCTATATAGAATTTATTTAGCAAATTCATTATTATGTAATGAGTGCGTTAATTCGAGAATTTTGTTGAAAATGTTGCGGGTTTAGTATTCTTCATCATTTGTAACTGATAAAGAAAATAATTTAGTTTCCCTAATTTTCTAAAATTATCAAAAATGCATACTAAATTCAATTTTTTAATTTGTAAGAATATAAACTATTTTGCAACGTTTTAGTAGTTAAATATAGATACACTTATAATAGTTTTATGAAGTATATAAGGAAAATATATTTCTAAGTGGATTTTTTTATATATGTATATAAAATAAATTAAGTTTAACTCACCAGTTTCTTGTGAGCTGATATACAAAATGTGCAAATAGGTATGTTTTCTTCATTGCAACATTTTCCTTGAAGAAACAGGCATGGCTGATCAACAGGGCCTATCGATTATTTAGATTACTTAATGTTACTTAGATAAGTAAATATATTACTTAAATTAGGGAAAAATGATTAAACACTTACTTTTTTATTTCTGTGTATAAAAAAAAAGAGCGACCGCTCAAGTCTCCTGATAACATTCTTAAATATCTTCTTTTTACTACATTATTTTTTTTTATTTTATAAAAGGCTGTTTAACAATTACTTTTTACTTAAATAACTATGATACACGCAACTCTAAAATCTGTTCTCCTCCAAACCCCCCACCCCTTCAGCCATTAATGTACTCATCCTGGCAGAGAGTTGTTCTTATAGCGAATGTTTGTTTTCTTTATTTAAAAATAGTCCGCAGCCACAGTCCCCAAGGACATGAAGATAGGCATAATGTATACAATTCGGTAAGTTCTATATTTTTAATCCTTTAACGTAAGATTGGAAAGGAATTTAAAATTTTCAGATTTCTAACCTATGGACCTACGTACATTAAAATAAATGACCTTAAACATTTTATTATATGTCTAAGTTTGACATGTTTCTATGAAATAGCCCTCTCATCCCTCTCATACCAATACTATTTTTTTCGCTGTAGTTATTTATTTTACTGGAAGCCTTATAATAATTATTATTTTAAAGTGAAAAAGTATAAAGCTATAGCGGGACTCGAACCCGCGTTTTTTGATCATTTATCAGATGTGCTGAGCTCTGAGAGCCTGAGGTAGGCATGTCTAGCTACTAGCGATCAGAAAACACGGGTTCGACTCCCGCCGCGGCTTAAACTTCTTTTCTGGGCAAATATATGAGTATCATTGTGTATTTATTCGTTATTTCTAAGCAATCACTTGCTCGAAAATCCCGTCATAAAATCCTGGAAGGCAAATTGTCGTTTAAATACAAGTAATTAAATTAATTTCTATCAAGCTTCACTATATCTACCTGCGATAAGCTGTGCAGCGAGATGAGATATGTAGCTCGAAGCTAGACGAAGTGTCTCTATCTTAGACAGCTTCCTGTCCGCCGGTTCGGTTGGTATCAGAGACCTCAGGAGGCTGAATGCTGAATTAACACTGTCAAATATTAGTAGATGTGAGAAAAAAAGAAAAAAAAATCAGTCAATTTGCACATGCTTAGATGAATTTAAAATGACCACCAATATAGCGGCTGATTCACTTGTCCCAGTGATCCAACTTGCTAAATGCGGGACGGAGTGGGGGTTGTAAAAAAAAAAAAAAAATAAAATAAAATAAAATAAATATGTTTTAGAGTAACAGGTTAGAATGGGAAAATGCGGCCATTTTGAGTCCGTCCGGTCAACTATAAATCAACAACAATTTTAGAATAGAAACACAACTTTAGAGCGTACAATAGGTCTAATTAATTTTCCACTGCCATTAAACATAATAATAGTTATAAATACCTTTTCTTATGAGGCACTGCATTGATTTGTTCAATATGGAGTAGATAGATCTCCCATTGAGATAGTCAGTAGTGTTGGTGTAGAGTAAACTTTAGCGATCCTTGCTTTCTCGCTCATTCGTCTACCCGTCTTGTATCCTCGTTCACTCTTATATTATGATAAAATGTGTGTGGTTCTCCGGTGGTCGGGTCAAATATTGAGGGAATGACGCCCGGCCTGTGGTGGTTATCAACATTCCGGAAGATCTGGATATGTTCGGATGACCATGGCTGAAGGTATTTATGGCAGTGGACTGGCGCTGAGATTGGATGAATTTCCTTTCTCTATTTAAGCTATGAGCATGTAATATTTTCTATATTAATTTTATTTAAATTTTCAATAATGCTGCTTATTATTGTTTCATTTTTCCTCCTAAGTATGTTTTGTTTTTCATCAGTAATAGTGTGTTATTTATTTATCCATTTTTAAAAAAATATTTTTTTTATGTTTTTATTCTTCGAGGAGTTTTAAATTTATTGTTTTCTGTTAACGTTTTACTTCAGTTCTGGTAGCAATCCTTATTGATTAATGGTTATTTCATTAGCTTTGAGTTTCATTGTTTTTTCTTGTGCAGCAATCATTTTCTTTTTGTGCATCTATTTTTTTTTTAAATAGTATTTATTATTATTTTTATTACTTATTTCTTCTATTTCTGTACTTGCAAATATTTTTATAGTTCTGTTCAAAATATTTTATATTAATAGCCTTTTGTTTATTTGTACTTTTTATTTTTATTGTTGCCACTAGGTCGGAATCAGCTGTACTGTCCGCTGTGACCTTTTTGTTATTCAAGGGAACTTAAGTCCCAGAATAAAATTACTTTTTCTTTCTTTTCTTTCTATTATGTCCATCTTAATAAAACATGGTAAATCTGATTAGTTTAAGGAGCTTTTGCGGGAGGATTTTTTTCTCTATTTGCAAAAAAAAAAAAAAAAAATGTATTATTAAAAATTATAAATTTAAGGATTGAATGCGAACTTATCTTTGTTGTCATCTTGATTTTTGTGGACTTAAAATTTTCACATCATATTTTATGGGAATGTCAGCTTAAAACGTGATTAACTTAGTGAGATCCCATAAAACGCATATGCGTGTCTAAACTCTCCTCATCGCCACTTAAACGTCCATTCTTCTTGGGGTTTTTTTCCTCGGCTGTAAAATACGTTGGCATCAAGGGAAAAAATGAGAGGATAAGGAAGGCATTGGGAATATCGGAAGTAATTTAAGCTTTTAAAGGTTCTCTGCCATCTTGTCCCTGTTTATGTGTATGGTTTTTTCCCTTTTCCTTTTCTTGACCCACTTATCAGCAGTAAAAAAGCCCCTGTTCGCCACATGCCACCATATTCTGTTGGCCATCTGCTTCTCCTCGACCTGGGGGCCTCTTCCTCTCGCCAGCCCTGCAAAACTCTGCGCCCGGAACCCTCCTCCAAAACCCCGCAGAGCATCGGCAATAGCGAGAACGATTATTTGGGCAAAGGAAGCCTGTGACGCAAAAGCTGGGTAAACTATGCAATTATCCTGTGCTTCACTGAATAAGGATACAATTAAGAGAAACAAAGATAACGATGATTTTGTGGCACAAATATTACATTTATCCTCTTTTCTGTATTCTTATCTGTCCTTCCCCACACAAATTTTGTTTCCAAGGAGAATTTTAATCGCACTAGGATTTTTTTTTTTCGCGAATTCCTTTACTAAAAAAAAAAAAATTAAATTACACTGAATTTGACTAAGTTTAAGTGATTACATCAATCAATTGTTGTCGTGTCTTCCACTTTCCAAAGTTGGAGACTAATAAGTGACTAATTTGATCATACATCTTGGAGAAGGCAAAAAGGTAACTTCAACCCCTTAGATGCATTCCTAAACATCTTACATGACCTGACACTCATCTATAATTCCAGTGAAGTCTATCAAGAGAAGCTTGAAGACGTTTAAGCAAATATCGCGAAATCTATCCTTATTGATCATAAATCTTTGTCTTGGTCATAATCCCGGAATCTACCGCTGACATCCCTGCTCCCGACTGGTCCTGTATTTATTCTAACTTAGTGAAAAATTCCATGCGTTATAAGATTTCAACACGTTTTCGGTTGTCATATAATTTTACCAGTAAAGAATATGTATCAGATATATAAGTTTTTCATTCGGATTCAATCACAATGTGAGTGAGTTCATTTCTAAAATTTTAGCCAAGTTCAGCTGCGTTTATTCAGTTAAATTTATAATAAATACTGAACTTGATCAAATTATAATTTTTTATTTTTCCTAATTATGTCTGAGAAAAGTCTTAAAATCAAACAAGAATTGTTATTTATGAGATATACATATGTCAAGAGTAATTGCTCACCTTTGTGGATTTGGAATCCAGAGGTTGTCTCCAGGTTGTGGAGTTCTTTAGGCCGTTATTGGGAAATAATTCCTCGCGGAGTTCTCGCTTTTACCACCGAATGTTATCCGTCAGCGAGTCGTCGTACAGAGAGAGAATTTGCAGGTCAAGCGATAAGTTCCGATTCTTAAGTTGAAGTCGAAAAAGGCTTAATCAAACTTAAAAGAACAATTCCCTATTCAACTTCGGGGAAGCTTCCAGCGGAGGCAGACGGGCGAGTGAGCCGCTCAGATAATGTTTAACTCCTCAATGCACTTGACATGTTGAACGAATATTAACATGTCAAGAGTGAATCTGATCGACCCAAAGAGACCGGAATTAGAGGCAACTTAAAAATATGTCTATATACTGGGAAGAATAGTGGTCTAATGCGAACTCCCTACTATCTCTTCGGCTTAGGAGAATAGGAGAACCTAGGTCGCGTTAATCAATGCATATTCCTCATCTAGGACACCATCCAGCGGTATCGGAAGAAGGTGCCTGATACTCCTATGTCGCAGGGAGTCAGTACCATTTCTCAGGAGGTCGAAAAGGAACGCAGAGAAGAAGAAATGAACATTCTTAGGGAAGAAGACTGTTATTCTATGGGTTTATATCATTGTTATTAATATTCGGTTGGCCGTCGAGTATTATGCAGAAGAAATTAGTCAGGGTTTCGGCCAGGATCTAAAAAATAAAGTACTTCAAAATTATTGGGTAATTATTTTCTTATTGCCCAATAGTTTTGGAGTATTTCAATTATCTGATCCTGGCTGAAACGCTGACTAAAATCTCCAGAATTGTTGTTATATTAATTATAATCAATTAATTCTTGACTAGTTATTAATTATAAGTTATTAATGACAGTAATAATGACTACTATTTCTATTTTAGTAAATAGTTTTGTAGAAAGAGTATCGTATGTAATGAAATTGGATTTAATTGTACAAATCGTTTCAGGAATGACTCCAACAGAAACTTGAAGACCATCTCTACGACTTAGCGCTCGAATGACGTACTTAAGGCGGATTATTATGATTATTGTCGTTAAAAAAAAAAAAAAAATAATATCAACTTTAAAAAAGTTAATTTCTTTATTCCTACCGACATTTCAGCTTGTTGTAAGCCATCTTCAGGGCTATCATGAAGGTTAGACCCCTCACCTGACTGTCATGCAGATTTGTTCCAGGTGACAATAGGTCCCCTCTCGTCTTCGTAATAGCCCTATAGATGGCTTACAATGTGAGCCGAAACGTTGGTAATAAATTTTTAAAAAATACACTTTTTTTAAAGTTTTATTTTATTTATTTTTTAATTAACCTTGACCGAACCCTAACAGATTTTCTACTAATAATCTACTCGGCCAAACCTCTCTATATTAATTATATTTATTATCATTTGAATCTGCTTTTCAGAAAAAAAATATTCATTTACTCCTGTTTGAGCTCAGCTATAATGAATCACGGAAAATCTGCGGTGTTTACTCTTCTTCTGCATGTCGAATTTATTTAATAATTTGTAGAATTTTTCATCTCCGCTGCAAATAATAATTCACTAGATTCGATTGATTATTTAATCGTATTATGTGTATAACATTATTTGTTGTGAAGTCCTGCCTCCTTCCCTCATGTGGTCTTGATAGAAACAAGGGCTGCAGGCGACTCCTCCAAAGAGGTGGCAAATACTTGTATTCAGGGCCACGGCTGTGAATTATTCATATCTTTTGTTTACATATTCCTTTAGGAGCTCAAGTATGTAGATGCCATTTTGAAATTTGAAAGCGCAACATTTGCGAGGGCGAGAAAACCGCATTTATAATGTATGCCTTACTGATATGCTTGTTTGCTCTTCACACATCATGTGAATCCCGGGGCCAATAGTTGTAATAGTTTACTACCTTTATTGCATAAAATAAAATACATTTTTTACTAATAGAAAATATAATAAATTATATTATTCATATAAAAAAAAGTACCTCATTGTGCGGGACCTCTCCCTGGCGTTGGCCTGGTTCCTCTGTCGCCCTGTACCTCCAGACCACCGTCTGTTGCAGCTCATCTCAGTCTAACTCCACTTCTTGTGGGAATTTGCTAATGGCCTAGATTCTCTTGAGATTTTCATGGCTTATTCGTACCAAAAAAAAAAAAAAAATGTATCCTGAAATTTAAAATAAATTGAAATTTGTACTAATTTATTTTCGTGCTTTAGTGTTAATATATGCAAATTAATGGGAAAAAATACTTGAGCAAATTATATAGGGATAGGGTATTCTCAAAAATGGGTATATGAAAAGACTAAGGGTATCGTTATGGAATGCTTTAAGTTCATTTCTGGAACATTCCTTACATGATATCTTTCATAAGGGTGTTCGTGCAAAATGTCCCTCACATTTCGAAATAAACCAAAAATTATTGGAAAATTTTTTATTCTTGTAGTTGAAGCTTGCTGGCAACATAAAAACTGCTCTGTATTAAAATTATTAAAGTATTCGAGAAATAATTCGTACGATAGTTTTTAACGGGCTATAGTTCTTCTGAATGCAAATAACTGAGCATCGCAAAATTAAATTAATGCGGTAGTCAATAAATGGTGTGTATATAAGTGGAAGTATTTTGAATAGTAAATGGAAATGAATGTAAAAAAACAAAAAAAAAAAAAAAAAAAAAAAAAAAAAAAAAAAAAAAAAAAAAAAAAAAAAAAAAAAAAAAAAAAAACAGGCAAAAATATGAGTATTTTGATAGCAAGACTGATTTAATTCCATTATCTGTTTTACGAGAATTCTTGCTGTATCAATTATATCATTTGAAATAATTCGTAAAAATAATTGATGCGAACCATTTAAGTGTAAGCTTAATACATTAAGGTGCATAATGTTTTTCCCACAATTTAAACAAATTTAGTGCGATTGGATTTATAGATCCTGTAAAGTCTTTCAGTAGAGGTTTTTTTGTTGGGGTTGGTCAAGATTGACCGAACCCTATCAAAAAAACATATACAAATAATCTTTACGGTCAAAAACTCTCCATTTGTAAAGTGTTTTGTTTCGATTGGCGGGGAGATGTCGCTGGATTATTTCTATGCAGAATAGAAGAAAAGATACTATCTTATAAATATTATGTTTTTGTGCTATATAATCCCACGTAAATTTTAACAATTTTTAGTGCAAGGGAACAGAATAAAAAACTCTAACTGTCCCAGCCAGGACTCGAACCTGGATCTCCTTCTATCCGGGCCGATAGACTTGTCCCGGTAGCATAAGTGGAAAAAGCACCGGCCCGGATAGCAGAAGATCCAGGTTCAAGTCCTGGCTTGGACAGTTAGATTTTTTATTCTGTTCTCTTGCACTGAAAATTGTTAAAAAGTTACTTGGTATGTTCAAAAAGAGAAATTTTTTGACCGTAGATATTATTCTGAGATGATTTTAGTTGGGGTTAGGTAGATCCAAAAAACACAAATTTAAAAAATGTATTTTTTAATAAAGGATTATCTGCCAACGTTTCGGTTTACATTGTAAGCCATCTTCAGGGTTATCATGAAGATGAGAGAGGACGTCCTGTCCCTAAGTTCACATTTCCTTGACCGAACCCCAACTAAAATCATCTCAGATTAAAAAGTTACTATCTTCCATCTCCATAATTATTTACTCAGCTACCGGTTTCGATTCTTAAGCATCATCTTCAGGCCATTCTAGGAGTACCTTTACCCATAATATTCTTGGGGACACTATATATATACTCAAATTTCTAACCAGTAAGGTGGGTCTAAGGTCCTTACCCTGCAACGTCTAGCTTAAATATATTTTTTTCTGAACTGTATCCGACTTCGTCATTATTCGTGGATTCGCGATATAACTAGATATAACTACATTTAGTTTTAATTAAACTTTCAGAAATTACAAAAAAAAAAGTATTGAATAATGCCTGTTTAAAAATACAATCAATAATTAAGGAAATAAATTACTAACCAATTAATGCGAGGGAATAGAATAAAAAATCTATCTGTCCCAGCCAGGACTCGAACTTGGATCTCCTCAGGTTCGAGTCCTGGCTAGGACAGATAGATTTATCATTCTATTCCTTCGCATTAATTGTTTAAAATTTACGTGGGATAATACACCACAACTAAATTAATATATAATAAATGGAAATAAATTATTGTTTTATTATAAGAAGCGCTTTTTCTCGTATTTATAGAGTGATTCATTAGATTTTCTGTCCTGCGATTTTTATAAGGACAGAATACAATACAAGGGTATTGTCCGGTATTTTTATAAGTATTTCTATCTTTCGTAATACTTGTAACAAAACTGGACAATTATTAAAACATACGTATAATTACTATGATATATGCCGCCCTTTTTTTCCCTGCTGAGTAGGTTCGCTGAAGATTTGAAGTATTTTTTTGAAAATTTCTTTATGGGGACGACCTTAACATCTATATTATTATTAGATGATTTTAGTTGGGGTTCGGTCAAGGTAGATCCAAAAAAAAAAAAAAAAAATACAAATAAAAAAAAAATGTATTTTTTTAAAAGATGATCTTCCAACGTTTCGGCTTACATTGTAAGGCATCTTCAGGGCTGTCTATCATGAAGACAGGGATCTACCTTGACCGAAACCCAACTAAAATCATCCTATAACAATATCTACGGTCAAAAAACTCTCCTTAACATCAATATTTCCTTCACGTAATTTATTAAAATAAGTATTCTCGGCTCGATCCAGTTAATGTACATTTTTCATCCTACCATCAAATAGCTGGTACTATTTATTTTCATTATATAAACTGCTGATACCCAGTTTTCATTATATAACATGTGAAGGCTAAAGAAGAAAGTTCGAAGAATTAATAAATTTTGTCAAAGTCGTTTTCTTGAAGGAATAAATTAATGATCACTGTTTGTTCTAGCTATTGTTATACATATTATCTGTTCATATTATACAAGTAGATAGGCGTATAAGTATCAATTTGACGTGTAGATTAGTTTGTTTCAGCCCTATTCATCATGCCAAGTGTATCCATTGCTG
Organism: Oncopeltus fasciatus; assembly: GCA_000696205.2. NCBI lineage: Eukaryota > Metazoa > Arthropoda > Insecta > Hemiptera > Lygaeidae > Oncopeltus > Oncopeltus fasciatus. The sequence goes on from KZ807924.1 coordinate 127,554, forward strand.
ATACCCTATACAGTGTTAATGTTATATACGTTTGCGAGTTGTATGCATTTTTCTGTTCCTTTATATGTATGTATATATATACACACAAAAGAGACATGGAAAAGTAAAATTGGTATTATTCTTCGGAAATTTACAGCTTTTTCAACAAATAAACAAGCTATGATTAGATGTTGTTATGTGTTTTGCATCAGTCTAAGATAGTTACCAGGAGGAGAGATGTGTCTTTCAGGGCTGGCGGCAGAGGACTGAAGTCTCGTGTCGTTAGCTGGTGATGTTATCGAGATGGTATGTCCAGCAGCGGGCACTCTACATCTGATATGTACAATCTCTGCTTCTCTGTCATGTCTTTTGCAGATTTCCTTCGGGGAAATCTCGCTGTTCACTTCACTTATGTCTCACGACTGCAATCGATTCTTCACACCGATCCATTCGCCAAAATTAGACCTTTCCATAAAGGACACAAACATACACTTATCTAACTAAGAGTTCAGGCGTACACAAATTGTTTCTGTGTTTAGAATAAAAGAATTTAAAATTATTGTTTATTTTATAACTAGCAGATTTTTCCCTTAGGAAATCAATCAATTTACAAATTTTTATCTCTACAGTGTTAAGCTTTCGTTTAAAGTCACTTAAAATAGTCACTCACCCAGCTAATATTCTATCAAGAATATCTGCCTCATATAAGAAAATAAAAAAGCCGGAAATATGGTTAATCCAAGCTGAAGCCGCATTCAACGATTTCAGCCGATGCACATAGATTCGGCATCAGCATTCCTTTCAGAGCCCCGGAGCATATTAGCGTTCGGATGCACTATTTTGTGAAAAGAAACCCCTATTCTTAGTTATGGAGAGTCCGTGAAAACATTAATCTCGGCATGTGATGGAAGTTCAACTGGCGATTCATCCTGGCTAGAGGTAGAGTTAACTACTTACCATTTGGCGCTGACTTCCTCTATCACCATAAGGTCATGAACCTGTCGGAAAGCCAGCTGGCATACATCGAAGGGTACCATTGAAAATGTTCTTTCCAGTGCAAACAATATATTCTGTGCCAGTTGATTACTGGTACAATAAGCTGTTGAGGAGGTACCCAAGCGTCACAGGCCCAACAAAATACGTATAGGAACCAGAGCATCGAATAGTCCATCGCATCGAGACCTATGGCTCTCCAGTTCATCAAGGGCTCCACGTCTACCACCCGACAGGAACAATGCAACGAAGCAGGAGTACATGGAGATGGTAGAGGTAGGCATATGCAAGCCTTCTAAAAGTTCCTGGGCGTCCCCTCTGCACATAGTGCCAATGAAAGAAGGAGGAATAAGACTTTGCGCCGACTACCAGCAGTTGAACGCAATGAACATCCCCGACCGGTGAGTCGTCCCAAACCTGGCTGATTTCAACACCGATTTCCATAGGAAGAGAGTCGTCTCTAAGCTCGACCTTGACAGGATGTACTTCGAGATTCCAATAGCAAAAAAGGATGTTCCTGAGACAGCAGTCATTACCCCCTTAGGACTATTTGAGTTTCTGCGGATTTGCTTCGCTCTTAGAAATGTTTTGCAGACCTTCCAGCGATTCGTCGATGAAGTTCTGCGAAGAATTGACTTCGCCTATGGATATCTCGACGACATCGCCATAGGATCCACCCACGGAGAAGAACATTGCAGGCATCTGGAAACTCTTCAGGCGACTCGACGTGTACGGCTTACTCTCAAACTGCAGAGATGCTTTTTCGGCCAGAAGAAAATTTACTCTCTTGGTCACGAGGTCAACCTGGAGTGGATAACCGGCGTTACCAGCAAGGTAGAGGCAATCTCTAGATTTTTTTGACCGCAGGCGGTTAGAGATCTTCAGCCTTCCCCGATTATGCTTCAGCATTTCCTGCTTTGCAGAAATTTATGCGCTTTTTATCTTCCACATTACAGGGGCGAAGAAAAGGGATGCTTAACTAATAGCTTGGACAGACGAGTGCAGTTTAGTTTATAAGCGCTGAAAGGTGGCCATAAAGATTGCAGCGATCATCGGACATCCGAAGCCTAAAGTTAACTTGGATAGCTTAAATTCACCGAGCGATCCACTACTTCCGTTATCAGTTATCAGCCGCTGAAATTTGCCCTAAGTTGTAAACCAGAAACGACAGACCGCGTCGACTTCTTATTGTGCATAGAACTCTTATTTATTTATTGTTGAGGGAGTTATTTAAATTTATTTTTCAGGAGAGATTCGTCTTCGGTATCAGCAAATTCAGGATTCGGTCTTGGGAGCTGAAGAATTAAAAACTGTGACTCCTGCTCTACGGTAACTAAATCATGACTACGTTGGCGAAAAAAAACAAAAACAACTTTTTAGTTTATAAATTAGTTTATAATTCATCAGCTTCCAAGTCCGAATCACTGACTGACCTCTCCTCATGAAGCTCGAAGGTCACCTAGTTACCTCCAAATTAATTTATTTTGTTTTGTTATTAGAAGAATCACTTTATACTTATTTTAACCTATCAGAACTTTTTAATATTTTCTCCCACACCCACTTTCAAAGAAGAAACATGACAGTATCCTACGAAATTCTCGTAATTTTAAGGCATTGCTGGAAAAAAAAAAAAAAGGGGGAAGGTGTCCCTTATGACCCTAAGTGGTTGAATGGGAGGCTAATACTGGAAAAAAAAATTTTTTTTTCATTAGGATATGATAGTTTGCGACACACGGCACACTATAGAAGTGTGACCAGCACAATTCTCCGGCCGCCTGGTTTTTTATGTTCAGTTTTCAATGGTGCCAAATATATAATGGAGGTTCCAAGAAGCACAGCATTAATCCACTGGGTCAATAAAACAGAAGCACAGAAAGAAGAAACAAACTGTGAAAAGTGAGTATTGAAACCTGGGACCCTTGGCTAGAATGTCCAGTGCCATAACCCCTGAATTACGGAGTCCATCAAGATTTTGTAAGCTTCTAGGAATTTTGCCTTCTTAATAATTCAAATAAAATTGCTTTAATGTGTTCTTTCTGAATAATAATTTTAATAATAAGTATTAATTTAAATTTCACTGAACGAAGATTCTAGAGCTTACGAAGAACTTAAAAAAAATTAACGGGTTTCAGTTAATTTGACTTATGGCCTTTGCAATAATTATTTTGCTAAATGACAGAACACACATTGAGTGGTATAAATGAGATTGAAAATAGTGCACACAACAGTGCAACAGTGTTGCGACACAACGAAAAGAAGACTAACTATTCTCTATAGATATGTTCGAAAAATAAATATATCGGAAGACCGCGGTGGAATGGGACTAATGTAAATAAATACAAAAATAAGTGAAAAAGTACTTAAATATATTTATTTAGATTTAGAAGGATAATGGGAATGTGCTGGATGTTGAACGACAATCAAAGGAATATCTCTAACTAAATCTTCCCCATATGTTAACAAAATTGTCATTGTATAGAACTGTAGTGAAATTAGAAGGCATATATAAAACTGGAGGCTTGATACGTAACAATATGGGAAGTGAAAGTGACCATTCAGGTCATTTGAAGGAATCATTGATCATAACCGTCACAAAAATAAAAATATTCAAAAATTTACCAATTTATGAGGAGGTGCTTTTTTTTATTCCATGTTCATTTTTTCAAAGACTAAATTGGATTAATCGAATCAAAGAGAAATAGCTTAGTCGATGTTTTCTGCATATTTGTATTGGAGTTGTCTTTTGCAAAAAGTTTGAATTTGAATCAGCTGTATTAATATGTAAGTAAAGAATATATGGAGGTCGAAAGAGTTCGTTCACCGTATCACCTATTTAACTATCTTTTGAAATTACTTCAATGTATTCGCATACATAATATATTGTCGGCTGCAGCTGCATACGTAAAGTGACAAACATTTATCTCTATCAGGACTTGTTCACCGAGAAAAATTAGCTGTGATTTTGATTTTCTTACACATTCCTTTGTCCATTATTCTTTCGATAGAAATATAAGATGGAATCGGGGGCTCAGAAGAAAGAATATTGACTTTATGAATAATATTCCAGCATCATATTGTGCATATTTGTCATACGATAGTACATTGTCCATTTTCTCTAGAAATATTTATAAAAAGGAATTGCAAAAAATACGAACGCATTAGAGACTTATAAGAGGCCGAATCTTAGGTGACTTGTCTTGCCACGAACAATTGCGCATTCATGGCAATGTTTGGAACTTCAGTTTGAACATCTTCACATCAAATGCAGCCGTAGCTAGTCCGTACAACTCCAGTTTCCGTTATTTTTACAAGATTTCCAAAAAATTGCAGCATGTAATACTAATGCGTATTTTAATGAATATATGTACATGAACACTCCTTGGCATGTCAACTCCTACTCATCATGGTCCGATTTTGAAAAATAATAATCAGACTTACTTCTTGTATTTGAAAGTGACATGCCAAATTTCATTGAAAAGACGAACTAATTATAACTTCTTGATCATCAATTTAAAATTTAGGGTTGAGTAAACTCCCACTCATAATTGTTTCTGTCTAATGTTTCATTTGTCAATCCAATATGTATTGACAGTTTCAATATACTAAACTAAATATTATGCCACTGCCTTCAAAAACCTATCCCAATTCACTCCTGCCATTTTAGTCAATGCCCACTCTTATTGGTCTTCTTGTGCTCAGTACCAAATTTACCCTTTAGATTTGGATTGATAAGCGATTTGCCGAATTTCGTTTTAAAAACAACCGATTTTAGATTCTAGGCCCAAAAACAAAATTTCGGCTTCAGTTAAACCCCCACTTCTAATTTCTCCGGACAACTCCTAAAATCCATATTTTATCTAAAAAGAAATCGGTACTGAGTTTCGCAGCGCTAAACAGAATACTTCGCCCGCTGTAGTGTTTTTTTTTTTTTTTTTTGTGGGTGTGTGTATGCCATGTTTTTAATTTGTACTTAAAATACTTTCGTTTTGCATTCAATAGTGACATGCTAATTTAATTAAGGAAAATTTAAAACTAAAGATCGTTAGGCGCACACATATACACACACTCTCCTACATATATTCTTAACTACCCTGTTATGAGAACAACCTCAATAGCCCCTTCGGAATTCGCTAAAAGGAGTTGAACAAGGGGACAGCGTGTATACAAGTTTTTTCACTCGCCTCCACAACAATGGAGAAAGTTCATGAGAATTAAGAGCTAAATAACGTCATGAAGTTAGCCGAAGAGCGGAGTACCTTCGGAGGCGGCGAGTGTCAGAGAAGGAGAAGGCCGAAACACGCCGTCAATGTTAATACGCGGGGGGGGGGGGACCCTCGAAAAAGAGACGAAGGAAATTCAGGAGTGCATCTCGTGTTTTCTTTTGCGCGGGCCCTCGAGGCGTCTTTGTCGCGGCATCCCCCACATCGGGAAGGATAAAAGGACGGAGGAAAATAAGAGGAAGAGAGTATGAAGCGCAGGACTGCAAGAGCGCGTAGAGTAATCGTTTTTATCGTCGGTTTCTGTCGGTTGTGACGGGATTTACGAGCGAGGTTCGGTGCACCTTCAAACTGCCCTCGCCCAACCCCCTTCCCCCTGACCTTGGGGCGAAGGCAAAAAACCGCTAAAATTGTTCTGAATGGCGATCGGGGGTGGCCAAGGCCCCCGCAAACCTCATTTCGGTTTTACTTTCTTTTCTACCACAACTGAACATTTAAGAAGAAGAGTTACCTGCACCGACCTCGAGATGATATTTTTATGGGCTTAGCTAGAAGGGACGCAGGGCCTTGTGTGGCTGAATGCGTAGCTCGAGATATTTCTCAATTAGCCCATGCCTTTCTTTAATAAGTAAAAAAAAAAACTCTTCGAATTTTATAATAATTTATTTATTGAAATATAAATTTAATAAAAAATAAAGTTAAAGACTATTAAATTCAATATTAAAATCATCCGATTAATACACAAATAAGATAAGAACGAAAACTCTTGGATATTTTTTTTTCTAAATTTTTTCAACACTATTCCTAAACCAAATCAATTCCAATATATTCAAAGTAATCGCCACTAAAGTAGTAAATAAATAACCGCAGTAAATAGGGTAAATGGTATGACCAATGAACTTAGCTCAAAGCTGGTCAGGAAGGTAGAGTGGGGGAAGCGCTCGCACATCATAGTTACGTTTTCGTAAAAATAAGAAAACAAATGCTAATACATTGAATTTTACATTTATTATATTTTACTGTAATCATACTTCGAGGATTACGTATATAAATTTGGTCTCCTCTTAAAATCTTCTTTTCCCCATCTGATTTCAACCAAAAATAAGTTATTTCAAGGGTTAGCAATAGAAATCCTAAAAACTGAATTTGGTTTATACATTTGAAATATTATATTTAGCACTTTTTAACAACACAAGAAATTTTATTCATTGTGATTTCATTAATTTTTTGTCTAAACTTTTCTTTTTTCAAACTCATAGAGGGATTTAGAGGGAGACAAAAACATTTTTTTAAAAATTATATATCATAATAGGTGTAAAATGCAATTTTATGTTCAACTACATTTTGTACAGAAGAAATTTACGACTTGAGTGATGATTAGTGAGAGCTTCCTTCTCGGTCACTTAAGAGCAAAACTTAGTGTTCTATTGACCTCCTCGGCTTGTAAGTTAAATTTCGTAATTTACTCTTCTTTTTTTTTCTATAGAAACATGGGAAATCTATTTACATTACGCATCTCCTGCGTGGGAGACTCCTCTCGTATGGTCATATTTCAGGGAAGTACCCAAGTTTCATTCCAGTGGAAGAGGAAGATGGAAGCAACAGTCCAAAGAGGCTTTACACCCTCTGTCTCTCCCACAGTCGGGAATCATCCAGCGAGGTACGAAGTGTGGAGTCTACAGGAATATGAATCCTCGTACCTGACCTACTCCTCATCCCATTAGTGCACCCGATCCCCCCCCACCCCACCCCCTGCTACCTACCGCATCTCAAGGGCAGATGTTCTTAATGTACCAATTATACCTTCATTTCCGACAGAATTTATTTTTACGAGCGGACTATTTTTTTAAATTATTATAGCCTTCTTTCAGAAGGCGCTTGAAGCTTGGGAGGCAAATTGTTAATGGCTTCGAAGGTAGTCATATTTTTTTTCTTTAAAAATTCGATCCCCTACAATTATTATGTTTAATAAGTTATATAAGGAATCATGTAGAGTTAAACTAATCATTAAGTTTTCTGTTTCGGAGGCTTTGCCTAATAACCGGTAAAAGGTTACAAGAAAACACACTTTTCTGATATATTTAGAATTAATTCCAAAATAAAACGAATCTGAATCGTTAATTAATTTTAAACGAACCTCAATCGTTGATATATTTAACTCGGACCAATAGATATAACCGTATTGTAACTTTATTAGAGGATTCTGGATTATTTAAACCAGACAATACTTCCTTTTTAACGTGTTAATGTTTGTATTTAAGTACAAGAAATGTACCCTGAAACGAAAACTACCAAAGTGAGGTTGCAATAAGGTTTCAATATTGACCTATCTTAAATGGTTTTTTTTTAATACGCAATCGATTGTAGTTAGACTACTTTCAGAACTTAATATATCTTTTATCTTTAATACATATCCTTTAATATTAATTCTGTGTTACCTTGTTCTGGTTCTTATTCTTGAACACTATGGTTTTAAGAAATGATGAGGATTGTATAATTGTGTAGCAAAAGCATAACCTTAAACATGTTCGTTCACGGTTAATCAAGGGAATAAACATATGAACTGTCTCAAGGGGCGAGCAGTCGGTTCAACTAAATTAAAATCTTGACATTTTGCGATCCAATGCGAATGCAAAAAATTCATAAACCGGCTGATAAAAAATGAAAACTCATGGGAATGAAATAGGGAAGATGACAACAATCAGACAGTTAATGGACAGATTTATTCTATATATTTCATTAGTAGACAGCCTTATAAGATTAAGAATATAGTCGAAAGAGTATTACTGGAGACAAGACTGTCTTATACAGTGTAGTAAGAGGACTCTGCAGCACTCTGAAGAAAATAAAATTTGGCAGGGGTTTAAGATAAATTCAACTGTTCCGACTGACCGGGATTCTAATATGGCGACTCAAATATGGCGTAAATAAAAAAAACCTTAAATGAGATTTAAAGAGAGGTGCCACTATTACTACATTGACCAGGGATGTACAGGATCACAAACATGACAGTAAGAATTATGACGTCCTAAAAGGTAATTCTAGTAAGCCGTATCCATCTTACGAAATACAAATTTTATCGACACCAAACAAGATGTAAAACTTGTCCCCGAATCATAATCTCACCGACCAACATAAAAAGAAAGGTTGGGCTGGTGGAGGGGATTGGAGAAATCTGGTAATCCTGGAGGACAATTGGCTCAGTGTGGCTTGGTCCTTCGTCTTGTTTATATTCTGCTATAGCAGAGTTCGTGTTTAGTTTTTGCGGGTTTCGAAAGGAGAAAATCAATCTCCCTTAATACTATGAGACTTTTGAAAAATTTCAATTGATCTTCGCCGATCCTACATAGCGACAAGATACAAATGCGAAGAATATAGTCTGTTAATATCAATTGAAAAATGATGTAGAATGTAATTTTATTATATATATATTCTCATATTTCACAAAGGCGCATAATAAAAAAAATGTATTTAATAATGTTTTTCGAGCGTTGGGTAGGACCTTAAGTTCTTAAAATGTATAAACCTAATTTCTGAGGAATAAGGCTTTTCATAACGAGTCGTTAACATTATTAATTTTTGTTCACGTAGGCTTCGACGGTCGTCAGATGTAAGTTGTTGATAGTTGCCGAGCTTTCGCACATCATGTGATGGCTTCTTCAGGGCTGAAAAGAGAATGAGAGTTTTATAAGCCAGGTGGTATATATTTCCTGCACGGACTGGTCCTTGGGCGAAGCTATCCTTCCCACTGGTTGATACTGTGTTCTGGCGGGTGGTCTCTGGAGTAGTCAGGTAGCTGGTCACTGATTGGTTGAATCTTCTTGTCATAAATAACAAAATAAACATGGTATTTATATACCACCTGGATTTAAAAAAACAGCCCTCATTCTCTATTCAGCCCTGAAGAAGCCATCACATGATGTGCGAAAGCTCGGCAACTATCAACAAATTGACACGGTCCAACCCGGAAGAAGAAACGGTAAATAAATTATTCATTTTTGATTGAAGATTTTTATTTGTATTACAGAAAATTTAATAGAATGTTAGAGGCGTAAAGTGTTATTTTCTTTTGTTACGTATCATTTTATTTCGTACTAATAAATTACGAAAGAAGAAGAAATTTTCTAAATTAGCTAAGAATTAATTATGACAGGTGAGCGCTCCCCCATCGTATCATCCCCCAACGTAGTATGTAGCGAATATTAGTAGACATACCTTTTAAATTTATAGTTATCTGCGGCTATTAAGTGCAATTAGGTCATTTACTCTTATTTGTACTAAAAAAACAAAAAATAAACAAACAAAGTAAATCTTGTTAGATTACGCAACTACGCGTAAAGAAATTTTTTTTAATGATTTTCATTTATTAAAAACCAACTTAGTAATTTATGTATATATATATATNCATATATATATATATATATATGTATAATATTTAATGCCCGTATTTAAGGTGGCTAATTGTATTGAAAATTAACAAATTAACCCATTTATTAATAATTTATACGAATTTTTTAATAGTGGATTTTTGCACTATTTGAATATTATCCTTTATAAATATTTAAATTATATTCGTTAATGAAATTTTTATATAGCCTAGGCTTCGAGAAATGTAAATGTGCAAAAATGCACTGTATTCAGCGAACCAGTATGCAATTTTTCTTTTGGTACTTTATTGACCCCCTATAGAAGGAAGTGCTTATAGACTTTATAGAAAGGGAATTTAATTTCCCTAGACTTCCACATAAATTGGAGTTTACACGTTCTCTTATCGTGGGTTCCCCGCAAATTTGAAAAACTGGCTACATTGTCTGTGTGAGAACTCTGTACACGATAGATAAGGTTTTTATTGGCTGAGAAAGGCCAAGGCCGAGAGGGTCAGGTGGAAAATAGATTGAAAACTCATCAATATCTTCATTACTGTTTTATATACGAAAAAAAAAATAGAGTATTTAATACCTACATGAAATGTGAATATTAAAAAAAGTGTTTTTTCTTCATTTTTATGCAAATATGAATTTTAAGGAAAATATGTAAGAATGCAGTTTTGAGTCTTAGTGGGTGGGTCTCATATTTTTTCAATTTAGATATAAAATTCGCAGTTTATGATTTTTATCGCAGCCTTTGATGGAATTCATTTTTGGTTGAAATCGGATGTGAGGGAGGGGATTTATGGGAAGACTGTAATTTATAATAGTGATATCTTCATTTTTATTAAGGTTATGAAAACGCATAATAATAATTGAAAAAATAAGACATTTAATAATTTAACCATGATGGAATTGCCTTCCCTTATCGGCATATTATGAACTAGTTTTTTTTTTTTTTCCAAATAAGCACTCAACGACTTGGTTATCAGCGCCTATGATTCTCAATATTAGTTCCTAGTACGTAGGGAAGGCGAAAAAATAAAGACGGCGGACCCCCCACGCGATCCCCCAAGCCCGCCGGCAGCACTGCAGGAACCAGGCTTGCCCCTAGACATTCCGGTCTAAATTCAGGCTGCCATACCTGGGGGTGAGGATGTGCACGGTTGGACCAGGCCGTCCACATCCTCCAGGTCGGCCTCCGAGTCCCCACAGCGCCGACCTGCGTTATGAACTAGTGGTTTAATTTAAGTTTAGTTGTCTAATCTTATAAGATCATTAGCTCTCCTCTGTCTATTTGGAAAATCAATCTTTTTCTATTGTTAAAGCCCATATTTTATGAAAAACTTGGAATCCGCTAGTTTTTGCAAGATTTTTTCTAGCATTACCTGTATAAATAAATTCAGTACTTTTATCTGATTTGCCAGAATTAAATACGTTAAAACAATGGACGTACTTTTAAAAGACTTCAATGAATCTTCAATTACTTTACTTAGGGAAACTAAATAAATTACATATATTTTTGAACGGACCATATTTTTAGTATCTCCTAAGTAGCACTAGAGATGATCTGTAAAAAATTAACAAAAGCCATTTTTCGTCATGTTGCAAACGTGATATCTATGTAATCAGTTAAAATAACATGTTTATATGCATATATATATATATATATATATATATATATATATATATANATATATATATAATAAAATGAAATATTTGTTCTCACACTAATTAAATACTATAGTTTCGAAAATAAAGAAACCAATTTAGTATTTAACCTTACATTTGCAAACTATTTATTATATGCAGTACATCCAAACTTAAAAATCTTCAATATCTTTTTTGTTAGTTTTACAAAATTTTTATTCTAATTTATTTTTATGAAAAATCAAACGTATAATGAAAGAATGAGGCTTCGAGAGTTGTGCGGGCCCCCTTATTTAGTAAATATTGAAACTAAATTCGTTATCAAGGATTCTTATTACAATCTGTTTTATGAATTTATTTTTGGCTGAATAAGGATGTCAGGGTGGGAGGGTTGGAGGAAGATGAAAATGAATATATATATCCTTCTTATTACCAGTAATCTGACAAAAATCTGTAAAACGGTATGGTTGGAAAGTTGATTTTCCTAAGGTTTATGTCTTCTATCATTTTACGAATAATGCATAACAAAGAAGATATTACACATTTTTATTTTCTGGTGAATTTAGTGTTTCCTATACTTTTTACTAAAACTGTCTAAAGTCAGCCCAGATAATATTGCGTTACCTGATGCCTTGGTTAAAATAAAAATAATTATTATTATTTCATTAAGTGATTATTAATAAGTAACATTATGAAAATTATTAAGTTTAAGAAGCAACAGAAATAGTATTCACTACTAATTTCATATGAGCAGCAGCATTTTTGTGATACTCACTAGAATATGCAGTAGGTTTCATAAGAAATAAATAAAAAAAAATAAGAAAAAACTTAACAAGGTGTAATGGTCTGGACGTTGTTCGCTAACAATCTCATATCTATCTGATGCCTTGGTTAACATCTCCCTCTCCACATGCTCTTATCTATGACCATCTCTTGAAATAAGGGAACCCCGCTTTGTCTACGCCACTCCTTCGTGACAGATTTGTTCACTTGAGGCCTCCATCCGTTCCTTCAGGGAAGGTAGCTCCACTCTTCGAACTTTCTCAACTTAAGTCATATTTTAATTGGCAATTTTAATCAAGGAATAATGAGCTGATTTTGCCTGCAACTTTCAACTCGTGACCTCAATGGCTTTCTTTGATTTCTCTTCTATTTTCAATGAGCTAGAAAAAAATTAGTCGTAGGACTTTCGTTTTGCACAAAACCTGGGGAAGAAAATACAAATTTGGATATAAGGAAGTAATTAACTGAAAATAAATACTTGAAGACCCGGTGATCCGGTACAAACTAAGGTCTAAAAAAAAGGATAAATATTAGATTTATTTATTTAATTCAATATTAGTTTGTTTCAATTCTTCTGAATAATAATAAGAATATTGTTTGGAACATTGTAACCAGTATACCATTTAAAACAATATCTAGCCTGTTTGATTCTTTTCATTAATACCTATCTTTCATTAATCCTCGCCGCCCACTTAAACGAACTTTCACTCATACTGTGAACATACATTCTGTTTAATTTAAAAGTGGTGTGCCATTCCCTGCAATTAAGATAATACTGGCCATTTACTCTTAGATATGTCCGTCTTTAATGAGTCTTGAGAAATTTGTTGGAATTCTATTGTTGGAGATACTAAGGACTGCCAAATATGTCGCTAATACATTATTAATAGGTTATCTGGACAGTAACTATTGATGAGCTACTGATATAACTCTGAAGAGCCACAAATAGTTTGATGATTAGAGTCTATATTCGGACATTTTTCGTAAAAATTTCCTTTTGCGACAGTTCTGGAATAGAAAAAGTCACAACTAAGAGCTATTTGACTGACTGACTTAGCTTTGTTATATTTTACATTGTAGTTAGTACTGAAATATGGGGATAAATAATTGCTGAGGATTCAAATGAGAAGGAAAACTATGGAAGGCACTGCTGACTCTAGACTGACCATAAAGAGAAGGTGGCCATTATGTGTTTTTCGCAAAATTTGGATACATGTATTCTATCGATGAGGAACACCCTAGCAGAAGTGAAATCCGATTCCAGAGACTTCTGAGTAGAGACTCCTCCATGCAGTAGTCAACCCAAAGATCAATCAGCAAAAAATATTGTCGCTTCCCTGTAAAAACAATACACAAAAAATGTTACAGCTAGGAAGTATAAAAGTCGCCTCAAACTTTGTGATAACCAAACTACAAAATTTATAATACTTGAAACTGAATTTATTTGATAATTTTATTTTGATTGATTAAACTCCTTGAAAAGACAATGTTGATATTATTATATTAATTCTTATAAATTTATCCAGAAATCTGTTACAAATAATACGTTTATCTGGATAACATTAAAACTAACATTAAAAGTGATGACTGACTTATGTAAATCAAAACAGCACTAACTGCTTACAAAATTGAACACTTATTTAATGAGTAAAACTCAAAAGTTGCGAGAAATAGCCTGAGTTCTATCTTGACAAAATTATAAAGGATGATATAATCTCTTGAGAATTCCCAACATATAACACTATATCCAATGGGCTCTAGTGATATAAATACCATCTGAAATTAAGATGCAGCTTTCCCAACACAAATACATATTCTCAGCTAAAAATGGGTTGGAATAAATTAATTAGCCCGAGGAAACATATTGAAACCCTAAAGGTGGCAAGTATCTTTTCCAATATACCCTGGTAAACTTGGAACATATGCAATGGCGATGCCCATCCTATAGTCATCTCAGATCCCAACTCTTGCAGTTTCAAATTGTCATAGAAAATGTTGATATTTTTCTGCTTCGAATCATTATTCTCAGATCCAAAGGGACTGAAAGAAAAAAATTGAACTAAAAAAAATAACAACATTTATTTCTGTGCGTATACTAATGTTTATGTTGTTATTAATTTATTTATATTAGATATTTATATAATGCTGTATTTATAATAATATACTGACATATCTACTTATTAATAATGTTATGAGCGACGGATCAATAATAATTTAGAACAAAGAGGAATTGAAATTAATTTATTTTGACAAATAACTACTCCTAATAATTACAGCTAACAATCGCAACTACTACCCTTAATTACTAAGAAATAAATATAGAATATAAATTACTTACAGCTTATAAGGATATATATATATAAATGAATTAAATGTGCTTATTTACAATGAGGCCTCAAGTTAACTTGCTAATTACTGTCACTTATCACTTCCCTGCACTGCAGAGGCTATTTGACTATTTAACACTGACTCGCTGGCTTCGTTATAAATTCGGAAAGAACGAGGCAGGCCTAGAAGATTCTAATAGTTATTTCCCCGTGAACCTAATTCCCTTTTCAGGTGCAAGGAAACATCTGGCATCCTTTTATTAGCCCCTTCCCAGAGTACAGGTCTGGTCCTCTCGTCACATGCTTTCCTATTCTTTTTTTACTAATAATGATTATGTTCTGATTCATTGTCCAATGAGTTTTAATTATTATCAATTATTTAAGTGTAGCTAAATAATAATTGAAAGTATTTAGAAATGCTTATATGTAATTGTGCATTAATAACTGCTGTTACTCAATTAATAATACGACGTCAGCTGGATTTGTAAGGCAAAAAATCTAGCAAAATACATATACACATGCACGGGGTGGACAGCTACGCATTTTTCTTAAGCTGCTAAAAATAAAAAGATTGAGCTTATTGGAAAGCGGCCAGTTTGAAGAAGACTAAAAAAAAAGTAAATAAAAGTGTATAGCAAGAGAAGGTGGAAAATATTGAGGTTCGGGTAGGATAAAAGATCAAATGATTTCGGAGTTACATAAAAGATTGGTGTGGAGCTTTTTGAGTATCTCAAAGCGGGTGGAGAGTCACATGTCTTGAGCTACATGTATTATTCAGGTAGGTCGAGGGCATGAATAGTGAGCCCAAGGTGCAGTGGGAAATGTATTCCTCTCGTTGTTCGTTTGGCACCCGATCAATCTATGACGGGTTTCTTCGGCAGAGAACTCCTACCTCTTTGGCGCCTAATGACGTCATCTCGCAAGCATTAGCGAGAAGTGTTGCTTCCATGATCGTGATGCATCTCCTCCTCTCGTTACTCTACTTCCTCATCTTGACGAATCAAGAGGAAAAAATAAAAACAATATATGACCAACACTGTCCTACATCAGTGAGTTTTCTAGTACAAATAGATTACATAGACTCACGTAATAACTTTATATATTCTGAACACATAAATATCAATATTTCCATTAAGCAAATTAATAAAAGTCCACAACTGTTGAAAATGACTGGGTATTTTAATTAGCTTTAAAGCTAAGGATGTAGGAACTTTTATATAGCCGTCTGTCTGATTTACATACGAGATTTAAAAACACCTTACTTAGTAATCACTGAAGGAGGTCTAAAACTAAATCTAATTTATCAAAAAAAGATTAAAAAACTATTTACTTTATAATAATTATACAAGAAAGTGAAGGCCATTAAAAACTGACAAAAAACAACCAATAATTAATTACTAGTTAAAATATTAATTAATTACAGTTAAAATATAAATACTGTCCAATTGCAAAGGAGCTCATAATACAAGGTCACTGAACATTTATCACATCTAACTTTTGTTTTTCTGATAGCGATGTGAATTATCACTGTCACTCTCTGACTGCCTTACTAACGTCACTTGCTGCATGGATTCCTATATACAAATGGTACGTAAGTGATCCCGATATGTGTTAGGAATGAGCCAGGATGTTCCAGAAGTTTTCCAAAAACTCGAAGGGGTGGGATCTGAAATCCAAGGAGCTCCTCTGTAGAAGTCATATTCCCAATTCCCTAACAATATATCTGAATGTGCTCCAAGATCAACCATTTTAAAAAAAAAGGAACCGAATTCCTTATTTTATTTATATTCTTTAACTGTTAGATATCTACTTTACTAGTTGAAAGGGAACTTTACTTGTTTTAGAGGGAACAATATTTATGAATAGTGCATAACAGATAGTTATAACCTCCCCCCTCCCCTTCCTTTTGGAATATAACAACCCGATTCGGTGGTCTCAGGGTTCTTTTTTCAAAACGTTTAGAGGAATATGAAATCGAATACTGTAGATATATTCTTTATTTCATGTGTTATAAAAATAATGGCAATGCAATAAGTGAGAAATGTAATTATCTCATATTTATGTCAAATAAAATTTTACAAATTTGAATGATAAAGGAAATATTCAAGAATGGAATTAGAGGGCTGGGTGTCCCCCTTGCCTGGGGGGTTTGGGTTATTTACAAAGCTAATAAATTTGTCTCGCGTGGAATTTGGAAATCTAGATTATAAACGAGAACTAGTTACCTAAATTTAGATAAAGAATGATAAGGGGTGTTCTAAATTTAGATTAAGAACGTTAAGAAGTTGTCTAAGAAGTAGGGGCGCCGGGGTAGCTCATGGGATCCGTTCGGGTTTCGCAATTCTGGCGCTGTGGGTTCGAATCCCGCCCAGGGCAACCTTTTATTTATAATTAAAAGCTTGTCCTGAGCCAAGGTCGTTTAGAATGGGGTGGAAACCTGTAGATAGCCCCTTCCTCCATGAACCTAAGTGGTTGAATGAAAGGCTGACACTTAAAAAAAAAGAAAAAAGCCCTTTAGTGAAATTTTCCCATCAAAATCATGAGGTTAGATTTTCAAAATCCCTTGAACATTTTTCGCTCTGTAATCCTTCTGGAAAGCATGCTTTCTTCTATTTCTCACAGAGATCATTTTTTTGCCAAATCCACTTACTTTTATTCACCCTGTTGAAAGGTTCAATAGGGAAAGTAAAAATGACTATTTAATAAAAAAAAAAAAAAAATGTGTGACATGCTTCTCTACATCGCACCTCTCACTGAGGCGACAGATTTCCTTGAAGGAATCCACCAGATCTGCCTAAGAACAACTGCTCCCATTCAGGGCTGATTACACAGAGCCTTTTCAAACAGATGTTGTGTCTCGATCAGCTGTCCGTATGTATGTGCTCTACGTGACAAATGAGAGGTTTCCGCGGCTCAGCACCCCACTGCCCCACTGATCCCGAACCTTCCCTCCACGACAATATTTCCTTGTTATAGGAGTGAAGAGATATACTGGTAGTGAGTTAATATTCCTTTTTTAAGGCTGATTATTAGTGAAATATAAATACTGAACTCTATTGCAAATATTTCAGTTACCAGTCGTTCCATAAACCCACTTACCTATCAATCTAATTTCTACAAGATAATTTAAACTTACAATGTTATAAAATGTATAGGTAGACGTATTCCACTAGGCTCAGCCGAAGAAAAAAAAATTACTCACGTTAAAAATAACATTATATCACTATATTGGATCTCCAAACAGCAGTTATCGTGAAATAAATGCTTGCTCGGAACTATGGGTGTATAGAATTGGGTACTTAACTCTTTTATTATTTATCTATGTTTGTGATATTATCTCCTAGCAATACTTATATTGTTAAAGGTAGGTTTAATATTTTGGTGTAGGGTAGGCAGGACAATCTGCAAGTATATGGCAACTGAAAATGGGTCATGGCAAAGGTGACATTTTGGTGGCTAATATTTTTATATTAGAGCCATGAGTAGTTTTACAAAGCACAATAAGCGAGCGAGTCCTACTTCATTCCTTCTGTTCTGTCGTGTACAGGAAAGCCACTGTTTAACTGTGTCTTTCGTAGGTTTCTTATAATTTATAACTTTCCCTCAACATACATTGTCTGCTTTCAAACAATTTTTTTCTTTAATGCTGTTGTAAGATTATTTAGCGTAACGCCATAGGTAGTAGTAGCGTTATTGCTCCTTTTGCACCTTCAAATGGTAGTTCATTACTTCTGATACCAACATGACCGGGGGCATATTGCATCAGGGCAGACTTTTCTATCTCCACCAGCATCGTTATTTTTTCCTGCACCGATGTGTATTTCTGATTGATTGAAGTATATATTGTCCATACCTTTTATTGCACTTAAAGAATCCATCGTAACAGCAATATTGGATTTTGAGGTCGACTTAGCACTTAGCACTCAGCTGTGTTTATATCAGAATAGTTGTGAAAATTAAAATGAAATTTATTGGTAGCGTTTGATGTAACTACAGCGTATTTTGTTCCTTGCTCATTTCTTGAACCATCGTTGTAGACGAACATATAATCTGCCAAACCATGCATTATATCATCAAATTTATTACAGTAAATATAAGTAGATATTGATATTTTATTATGTTAGTTTGAGATTGTTGGAATAGTGTAAGTTGGGCAAGAATTCTGTAAAGTGTCTGAGCTTTACCTTGAGAATACAGTCGTCATCTGGGGAGGAAGTTCAGCAAGGTGCGCCTCCTGACCCATGCCCATCGTCCAATCTTGGCGCTTGAGACAGATGCATGGGTACTGGCGGAGGGACTGAAGTGCTCTGTCGTGGTGGTTCGACTTATGTTAGGATTACTTCTGCTGGGGGGATGGTAAGTGACAGGGCGAAGGCGGTAGAGTAGAAGGTCGGTAACACTAGATCTAGAATGGTCCTTGGCAGGAGGGTACATATAAGGGTTCGTATTCGGGATTGGTAGAGGATGGTCTGTACTGTGTGGAGTAGATCGATGGTTGGTGGACTTTAGGAGTTGCTTCAGTATGCTGCAGTCACGATAATTACCTGTGTGCACTTCACCATGATTTGCGAACGTCGCTGATGTGGAAGTTGAGGAATTCAGGCATTTTGAAAATTCGTGAATTCCTCAGCAACCCTGGACAAGGGCCAAACCCTTGAAAGCGAGCGAGTAGTTTATTATTTTTTCTTTCGAGGTTCTGCATTTTTAATTTTGCGTAATACAATGCATTAATTTAAAAAATATTATCATTAAATGTCTTTCCTGATTTGTACGAAGAAAATATAATGTAATAAGTAGTTTTCAATTTATCTATTGGATTAGTCATTTTAATAGTTGAGCATGTAAAATTCCTTTTTTATTTTTTCTGTTGGGGCAATTTACGTAATTTTCACTCATCCCTCCATGGATGTCTGCCACTGACTGCCCTTCTGTTCTTGGAATGTTTCTTCTGCCAATCCTCTTTTGCGTCCTCTAGTACCTCGTTTGTCTACATAAAGACCAGAAAGGTTATACTATAAAACTATATATACACTTAAATTCAGTTTGATATTATATAATAAAATATATATAAAATAAATTAGAGAAAATAAAGTACATCATATAAGTGAAATAACAAAAAAAAAACAAAAAAAAAAAAAAACTAATACGATAATAGTAATGATAGGTCCATCCTACGAGTAAGGGGATTTCCCTTCTTAAATAAAATCATTACCGGAATGTGGAAATATAAGATGAAGTAGAAAATAAACTAAACGATAAGGCTAACGAAAAAAATCCAATTGTAAAATATAGGATTTGATAAGATTCCTCTTACCTCTGCGCATGGTAATCACTCTCACTAACAAGCATGGCAGGATCTCTAATATTTTATCATTATTATGTAGAGAAACAAATTTTAAATAATAATTTTAACTTGAATCGTACAAGGAGCAAAAAAAAAACTCTCTACCTAAGCCGCGGAACGGGCCCGGGTCTCCCACTATCCGGGCAGGTGTGCTAACCAACTGCACCACCGAGGATGTGAGAATAATTCTAGTTCCCCGCACTTTACTTCATTCCGAGTCTGACCGCCACGTGTGGCGAATATATCTTCTTGTACTCGACGGAGCTAAAATTGCTATCACTACCTGAAATTCAAATCATCATTATTTGATAATAATTTTAAATTATTCCAAGAAATAGATAAATTCAAATTACTATTTAGTTTTTTTTTCCAATTTGGTAAAGTCTCATTTTTCTAAATTACACAAAACTTCAAAATTTAGCACCTGAAGAAACCAGAGCTCCGCTTAGACCGCTTGGCCGATGTAAATATAACTTAGCAGTAAATTATAAAATAGGTGTGTACCCATATTTTCTTTCTCATGTAATCACTATCCTATATACGATCAAAATGAGTTAAGTCGTATTGAAACATTTTAATGCGAAAATTTTTTTGGTCTATTTTTAAACATTAATTTTTGAAAATATAAAAAAAACAAAAAAAACTAAAGTGATGATTGAGGTTTATCTAAGTAAAAAACAGACCAAAATCCGGAACAAATATTGTGAATGTGTTTTTTTTTTTCTTTTCTACTGGCTGGAATGAGATTCAGGCATTATCGAAAGAAAAAAATAATAATTCTAAAATTTCAACTGAGAAATGTTTCTCTCACTGTTCCGCCAATTAGCTAAGACCGTCCATTTTTTTTTGTAATGGCAAAAATCAGACATTCTATTTATTCAGTCAATTTCCCTGTTACTGGATACATAAGTATCTCCAAGGGGATTGATTAAAGCTGATGTATCGCTGCAGAAAGTGTACCGCCCATTAAAATGTATGAGATGGAGTGAATCTGACTTGGTAAGATTTCCATAAAGGCAGTGGCATGCAGGAATACCATTTTGACGATGCGCGTGTCAACTCCCTAAATATGACCTCGACAATTTCTTTTTTTTATACAGTTTTTTCCCTTAAGCCTTCAATTCCTCTTGTTTTCCAACTTGTCCACCTTGTATCGCATACCATCTTGACTTGGAATGTTTCTGTAAAGAAATTTCTATGATTATTTCATCAACCGCTACTTAATAAATACAGAACGAATCAAAATAATAATTACATTCATTATTTATATTCACATTTGAGGGACGGCAATATAATTGGTGATATTATTATTCATGTTTGATCGTTTTGGTAGGTCATTCTTCTTTGGATAATTTCTTATCGTGTTTTCATTGGTAAGAGTACATATTTAATTTGTGATTCTGTTTTAGTTTAAATTTCTAGTCGATTAAGTGTGAAAATGATTTGAATCTATTGCCTAGTGCCATTCGTTTATAGTTGAGTAAGTGTGAAAATAATTTGAATCTATTGCCTAGTGCCATTCGTTTATAGTTGAGTAATTGTGAAAATAATTTGAATCTACTGCCTAGTGCCATTCGTTTATAGTTGAGTAAGTGTGAAAATAATTTGCCTAGTGCCATTCGTTTATAGTTGAGTAAGTGTGAAAATAATTTGAATCTATTGCCTAGTGCCAAACGTTTATTGTGAACATATGTCTTTGATTTCAGCCTTATCTCAACTATAAATCGAGTTTATCTGTTTATCGAACTTATCTGTGGATGTTGAGGAATATGGGTGGGCAGGTACCTCATCCGAGTGCGAATGTGATGTTTCGTGTATGGATGTGTACCTTTCAGAGGCATACATAGTAACATCCATATACATATAGCATCCTTTTGTATATAGATATGTACCTTTCAGAGCTGGCAACAGGATTCCGTCGACTAGATCTGTGTGTGTAGATATAATAATTTCGTCGCCGGTATAGTCGGCTTCAAGCGTGTGTGGAGAAGAGTCTGATGTGTAGGTGATTTTAAGAAGTTGATTTAAAATTAAATCCCGAGGCACAGCGGACCTACTTATTGGAGTGGTGGTGTTTCGACCAGATTCTGCGTAAGCATGTTTTATGATTGAAATAGTCTAAAGAAAGCTGGCATTCGGCAAACTGGAGGATTCTTCCGCGGGTTGTTCAGAGCACCATTAGACATCCCCGGCATTCAAATCACCAACAGCGAAGAAGTACCCACCAAAACTTTAGGAGAGATGATCTGAAAATATGGCTGAAATATCGGAATGCCTTAGGGGACGATAAAAGACTGTAAGTCTAATAGTGCGATTGTGTGCAGCGACTAAGTTTGCTGTTGTTTGTATCTTTGTTGTAGATGATATTGGATATGTGGTGTGTTTTAGTGCTGATATCACCAGTTTAGCGCAACCACTATGTGAACTCCCATCAGAATGATCTGTAAATTGTATAGCTCGGGTATAAAATATAATTTTGGAAGTGTGAAACATTTGTGTATTTGAAGGGCCCAATCGTTGGCAAAGAACAAGAGGAGGCTGGATCCATACCTTACCCACCCGGGTAAGCTGCTAATTCTATGCGGTTGAGAGAAAACAACATTAGTAGTGCCGTGGAGGCTTCCAGGTTGAATGGATAAAGGAAACCCATTGTCGGGCATCTGATAGCAGGGTGATCCCGGCGGTAGTTACCGGTCCTGAAGAGGCGGAGGTTGTGGCTTTGGTGGGCATACGTCGGTGGTGTCCTCTGCTACACAGCTGAGTTCTGGTGGTCGGGCAAGGACTATTGATTAAAAAAGTGTGGTACATCTGTAGCTTGAGATTTCTGTGGTGGGCATAGGAATCGTAACTTAGCGTTCTTAAGTTCTACAGTGTCCGACAATCGTTCTCGAAACTGATGCTTCGTACAATCTGCCTTTTTTTTTCTTACCCCTTCAGACTGCAGTATGTCACTAAAAGTAAACAACAAAAATATCTTCATTTAAGACATTTTTATCAAATATAAATAAAAAATATATCAAGCGGCCTTCCCCTTAAAGAGAACTTGACACCGATCGTTTCATAAAAGCTCTTTGAAGCTAGAAAAAAAACCATCTGAAAATTTATCTTCGGGTGGTTGATAAGAATGGAAGTTAGCTTTACTATCTAGAATGGCTTCGATAAATTTTTTGTATTGCTCAGGTACAGAGGAGTCTAGTGAATCGTAATGTTTGCTTAAGTTTTTAATTCATGAAAATTTTCTCAAATAGTGTTTGCTAATGAACCAGTGTCAAGGGTGATATTCTCACTAGTGGTTATTTTACTAAGGAGAGTATGCCTGTTTTAGTTAAGAGTCATTAGGGTTTTCCATTCCTTGATTTTAGGTGCGCCCTATAACAAGATCTGAATTTGAAGCTTCATGTCACACAAAACATTTTGGACCATTAAATGGACCAAATTAATATAAATATTATATAAACTAAAATAAAAAAACTAACAAAAAAAAAACTAAAGGATATCTATGCCTAACAAACTAAACAAAATTAACAACAATTTACTTAAAGAAAATTAAACGGAAAAAAAAATAGTCTTTGTTTTATCATTGGTGGGGTTTCCTTCTGAATGTATGTGAATACAGTGATATTCACGAGTCTCTCTCATCACCCTATTTGGTATATTCCTCTCAGAATCATATATAGACATATTTGTATATTATTTTCGTATGTTTCTTGAAGGCTTTGACGGTCGACAAATTTACCTCCCATCTTGTGGTTATCTACACAGATAATATGCTAATTTTTCTATTTTCTAAGATGGGATTTAATATAAATTTAAATTAAGCCCCTGAAAGCAGGAGTTATGCAAACCCTCAAATCGTGCAATTACTTCTCAATCCACTAGGAGCGCTGCAAACATTTAACCAAGCCGACAGATAAAATATTACAACTTCTAGATTTGGGTAGGTAGCCAAAGAGGCAGTAGACCTCAAGAAAAAATAACCAAAGAGCTACCTGGCTAAGAGATAATGCATCACACAATATCCACGTTACACGTTGCCATATTATGGTGTGTGTTTTTCTGACAATCACCTTGTTTACGCGTGTAAACTCTTTTTGTGATGTCTGAGACGGCCATATAAATGTTTTTACAATGTACCTCTAGAGCCAATTGAGGCCCTATTTATGAAGCCTTAACATTTCTAAGATGAACAGCTTAAATTTACCTATATTTATTAATTAAACAGTCAGTTTTTAATTATGTATATATATGTATATGTATACCTTGATATTAAAAATAAAATACAAATTTGTATTGGTATAGCTTTTTTTAAATTAAGTTTCGGACGAGTTCGCTTATGCCTGAAATGGGTCGAATATGAAGAAGGAACTTTGAAGGAAGTTCAAATTGCAAAAATTTGTTCATATGTTGAAGTTTGAGTTACAAATAGAATAGAATGTAACAATTTATATGTTATTTTCTTCAGTTCATGTCCTTTAATAAATTTTATGAAAAATTAGTATTAATAAGTAACTTCCCTTCTCTTTGCAAAACAAAGAAATAAAAGTCAAGGGAAGGGGGTGAGTGAAGTAGTTTCAACACATAGGAAAGTAAAATTGAGAAAAAATCATTAAATCATTCGCTGTTATTAGTTAGCTTAAGGACAACATTTATGCCACGAAATTTGTGTAAAAATACATTCTTTCTTTTTAAGTGAGTTCTATTTTTTAAGATAATTGACGCCGCTGATCAATACTTATTACATTCTTAACTATCAGTTAACATAAATTATTTTAAAATTACTATATGATATGAAAGGTAGAAAATCACATTTTAAACATTATTTTCCATCGATGTTTTGCGTAATTATAACTGTTACTAACATATGAGCCTATTTATCAAATTGGTCTTCCTCCAAACCGTTAGCTTTTAACGAATTCATCTAACATTTTGTTAGAAGGTGCTTAAATATCTTATTTCAGTTTCAATTGCCAACTGTTAAGTGGTTATAGATAACAAATTTACTTCTGGAAACTGTTTCATTGCTGGATTATATGAAATTATATATGTAATTACGTTGGCACGCTGCTTCCATTTTTGGAAAAAGAATGGTTTCGAAGTAAATAGCTAGTTTCGAATAGGGATTAGATTATCATTTAAAAGAAGACTAAAGATGAAAAGTAAATGAATTAAAAGTTTTATAATAAACATGTTACATTTTAATATTTTATAAAAAAAAATAAATCTTTTGTAATGAGTAAAAATTATAAGTAGGTGCAATTAATGGGTGCCTTGCAGGGTTGGGATTTTACATGCATAAACAATGTGGCTGACAGAAATGCCCGGACAGAAATGTGGACAAAGACTTCAATAAATAATAACCTATTCGCAACAAAGCCGTGATGTTCCTGTTCATCTTCTCCCCCAACTATCTCTCTGGGCCGAGTTAATCTCTGGCTAATTTCTTTTCGGGCCTCTGTGCAAGGCCTCCTCAGACGCTAGTGAAATAAGGTTACCTGATGGCCGAGTTCACAAATAGGTAGAAGTTAGGTCGTCGAGGATCCGACCTGACTAAATGCGGTCTGCGTTGCTCCAACTCGAGACCGCTAATGGCATATATATAAGCCAATATTTTACCAAGAGGAAAGCCTCAGATGCTTGAGAAGGGTTCCGTTAAAGGGTGACTTCCTCAAAGTAAATCTCCTAAAATCCATTTTATTATATGCCTAATGAGATAAATGCGCCCATATATAAAATTAAAACTTATCTTATTCATTATAAATATTTTATTTAGTTGTGGTATTTTATCCCACGTAAATTTTAAACGATTAATGAGAGGGAATAGAATAAAAAATCTATCTGTCCCAGCCAGGAATCGAACCTGGATCTCTTGCTATCCGTGCCGGTGCATATACCTGTTATGCTACCAGGACGCGCTAGTTATTTTATTCAATTCCCTCTACACTAGCGAGAGCCTAACCAACGATGCACCGGCCCGGATAGCAGGAGATCCAGGTTCGATTCCTGGCTGAGACAGATAGATTTTTTATTCTATTCCCTCTCATTAATTGCTTATCTTTTTCAGTATTCTTGAATGTTTTAGCAGACATTTTTATTAGCAACATTTATTTATTTATTTATTACAATCTGTAAATATACTTCATTTGGTAATTTGCAAATTGTGTTGTCCTATTAGTTGTAAATTACAATAGTATGGGGAAGAGAAAGCCTAATGCTGCAACTCGAAGAAAAAAAAAAAATAATAACCAATGAAAATCATTCCACACAAAGAAAGGGCCAATCGACTCCATTCCCAGTCAGAACATCAATTAAAATAAATACCGAAATAAAATTAGCTCCATGCAAGTATTAAATGTATATAAAACAATTACATTTCCCATGTTTCTTTAAAGATACTAATCTGTGAATAATTTTTTGTTTAAAGCCGAAAACGGTCTAAGGAGAAAAGTTGAAGTTAAGTACTTATCTCAGTGCTTACTTACTTTTGGTCTCCACGACTCTTGAAGTATCAGGACAACCTGTAGATTCAAGGGACAATAATAATAAAGATGATATTATGATTTTATAAATATTCTCTCTCTAGAACCCGCCTTTCTCTCGACCAATTTCAGCCATTAAGGAACTCAACATACGTTTTAAAAAAAGTGTTCTTAAATGAGCGTACTTTTACGCCTCTCTCTCTCTCTCTCTCTCTCTCTCTCTCTCACTATCTTATATGCATGCGTGTGTGTATGTTCATATGATTTAGAACCATTAGACCATATTTTAGCTTTCAAAAGTCGTGCCATTTTACCAAGTTGTGTAAGTTTGGTGGCTGAAATCAAGTGAACTACAGTTTAGAAGAAGACTAAATTGAAAATCGTTTTTATCTTCGTTATCGTTTGTGATATAACATTATATCACGTCATACAAGGAAAATATTATTTTATATTTTTTCTATTACCAAAATATTTTCAAATATTTTGTATTTATCGTAAATATAAAAAGAAGTAAATAGTAAGTATTATTTAAACAGGGCAACAGATTAAGGGCTTTACTTGTTATTAGCGTCACGAAAAAAATGTTATAACAGATGTAAGATGTAATTTATATTAAGAAATTGATGAGAGGAAATAGAATAAGAAATATATCTGTGCCTGCCAGGACTCGAACCTGAATCTCCTGCTTTCCGGGCCGGTATGCTTCATTCTTTATGCTTTATTCTATTCACTCTCATTAATTGTTTAAGATTTACGTGGGATAATAAACCACAACTAAATTAATATTTATAAATGTAATTTATATTGTTTTGCTCTGTAACATTTTTATGAAATATTAATAATAAGCAGGATATTAAAGAACGAACTTTGGAAGACTGGTGGCCCACATTTCTTTCCCAGTTGACTCTAAACTTGAAATTCAAAAATGTATTCTCTATAAGTTTTATTCTAAAAATCTACAGGCTATTTGTGACGAAAGATAACTGATTACAGATTGATAGCTTATCGCAAATCTATTTCTGAGATGCTGATATATCAGCTTTTATTATTGATAGTTCTCCTTCAGGTGATCTATTCTTTTTGTATTTTTGACCTGCTTTTGTTTCAAATTGTTTTAATGATATCACTGCTGCGCTAGCAGAGACGCGTAAGCTAATCAGAATCCTCATATTTCATTAAAGATAGACATGACTAATGATATAAAATGACTAATTTAAAAAAAAAAAAAATTGTATTTGTTGTGGTATTTAATCACACATTAATTTTATACAATAAGTGCAAGGGAAGAGAATAAAAAAAATATTACTACCTCAGCCTGGACTCGAACCCGGATCTCCTGCTTGCCGAGTAGAATGTTACATGGTTAAATTATGGCGTAACATGCCAGCCCGGCAAACAGGAAATCCGGGTTCGAGTCCCAGTTGAGGTAGTAAAATTTTTTAAATTCTATTCCTATTCCTATTTGTATTCTATTGTTGCAAATGACTAATTCATTCTCATATGTTTTATTAATTAATTAATGTTTGTCTGCAATTTTCGTCGGCAAAGAGTTAGAAGGAGAGCAAAATTTTAATCCTTATGTCTTCTTTATTTTTAGGGTGGCTCGCGACCTCTTGGGCCTCAAATGGATAAATTAAAGGGTCCTTTCTCTATGCAAAGTGATTTTCTTCAGTTATTATTATTGTTATATTACTTTATCATTAGCATATAATAATGATAAAGTAATATAAATAATATAATATTT
>KZ807924.1:165061-175664 GCA_000696205.2 Oncopeltus fasciatus
TATTATATATGTAATATTTCTTATATAAAAATAATTTTTATCGTAGAAAGTTTCAGGAAAATATAAATGAACTTCAGTCAGTCATGGAAATGTGAACTTAGGGACAGGACGTCCTCTCTCGCCTTCATGATAGATTGGTTCGCCCTGAAGATGGCTTACGATGTAAGCCAAAACGTTGGCAGATGGCGGTCACGTGGCCATTTCTGGTTGAGTCGCCGGGGAGAATTGTAAGAATTGGAGTCAGTCGACAGGGATTGGGCATGTGGATTAGGATGTATTTGGAGTTTACTATGGAAGAGCTCGAAGCGGGTGGAGATGAGATCTTGGACGATACGAATATTAAAGTCGTGATGAAGGGTAAAGTTAGACACATAAAATGGAGCGTTAGCAATCATTTCAGAATAATATAGAAGGCTTTATTGGACTGAAAGGATTGTATTCATTGGATATCGGAAGGCTTAGCGGTACCCCAGTTCTGCACCGTAGGTCCAGATTGGTCGTATTATGGTCTTGTAGATGGTCAGTTTGTTTTCTATTGTGAGCTGTGAGCGCCTATTTATAAGATTTATTTGTACTGTATAAGAGTATGTTGAGTTCTTATCGCTTGATTTTAATATGTTCAATCCAGTTTAGTCGTGATTCAAGGAGGAACCCAAGGTAACGAACTGAATCGGAGAGAGTTTTAAGGATGTTATTGTATGTAACAGTATTAGAAGAATCTTTTCCTAGCTGAAAATTTACCTGTTCACATTGTGACTCATTTATTTTAATTCTCCATTGCTGCACCACTGTTGAATAGTATCAAGGTGGTTTTGTAAAATGTTGGAAGCAGTTTTAGAATCAGGGTGGGAGGGGAGGATCGCCTTGTCATCTGCAAGGAGGGCTAAGAGGGCATTATTAGATGTCTGCAGTATAAAGGATAAAAAGGATAGGTCCAAGCACACTGCTCTGATGAACACCTGCTTTCACAGGGAAGTGATCGGAGTTATTTGATCATTGCCTGACCTTACAGAAACGGTTAGAAATATAAGATTTGAGGATTAGGTAGATTGTACTTGGAAATATGACTTGAGCTTATATAATAGATCAGTATGCCATACTCGGTCAAATAATTGAGTGACGCCTAAGAATGCACGAGAACAAAATTATTTTCGTTAAGGGAAGAGGAAATGAAATCTACAATGCGAAACACCTGCTGAACAGTAGAATGATGGGATCGTAAGCCAAACTGATGATTAGGAAGAACATTTGAGGAAGTTATTATAGGTATCAATCGTTTTAGAAGAACTTTCTCAAATACCTTGGAAAGTAAAGGAAGAAGGATAATTGGTCGATAGGATAATGTGTTAGAAGCAGGTTTACCGGGTTTGGGAATCGTGATTATTTTTGAACATTTCCAGAGAAGTGGAAAGTGAAGGTAAGTCGAGAAGACAATTTCTTTTTGGGGTAGATTTCGAAGTATTAGCCCGGTGATAAGGTCATAGCCGAATGATTTGGGCTTAGGCAGATGGTTTATAATGTATTTGACTTCAGAAGATGTCACTGCCATAATCGGTAAGGACATTGGTAATGGAATATCCAGTGACTCCTCAACCTTGTTATTGGACAAGTTATAGGGATCTGGATGAGGAGTAAATTTTTTCTTTAGATGCTGGGCAAGCATTAAGGCATTAATCGAAAGAAGCCCGGGAACCATCTTCTCGATACAAGGGGGCAGAAGGTTCATGTACTTATTTCGTAATGTACCTAGCTTTTGTTTTACGAGACGAGATAGCTGGTTGAACTCCCTGCGATCTGAGGGATGACTGTTCTTCTGGAACAAGGCTCGAGCTTGCAGCTTAGCTTGTATGAGGTTATTAATGTAAACAGGGAGGGGTTCAGCTGAATTTACAGTGTAGCGGGTGCTGGTGGGTTTTAAGTTAGCCTTCGAAAGACATTGCTGAATCTTTACGGTAAAGAACTGAACACTCGAATGCTGACTACTTCCCACACTCTTCCTCTAGGGCCAGTAAAGTCCCAGGTTTGGGGTCATTAACGCATAATTTGCTCTTATTTGTATCCATCTTCAATGGAACACGGGTTATCTTTTTTTCCTCGGATTTTCATGTTAGCTATGCAAATTGAATTTAAAACTCCTAAGGAAAAGGCTATTTGTCCTGGGGACTATCACGAGAGACCCATTCGAATCCTTCGGCTGAGGTGACTCACTCATGCTGGGGAATCCATATCTTCAATATGTTTGATATCAATTTCTATTTTGCACATTTTCACACTGCACTTTATTTAATTATTTTGATTTAAATTTTTTCCCTGTGCAAATAATGTAATGATAGTCTTAGATTCTTAACTTTTTTTCCCCCGAGTTTTTCTCTTCTTTGTGCGCTGTTGAGAGGATCTTTGTGCCGTTAATAGGTAGGCAAAACCACCACAACAACATAAATCATTTTATTCAAGAGTTTATAGTTACCTATAGGTCCTGTTACTATTAGAACAAAATTACAACTTTTAATTTAAACCCTTATTGTTTATAAATCACGCTATCTTGGAAGTAGTTGGAGGAATGGATAGAACCTAAATCCCAGAAATTTAAATTTAATTAAAAATGTTTCAGTCGCTGGTAAGAGATTTTGTGTACGGCAAACAGCAGAGAGACATAATTATTTTATTCGATTTTTGAATTCCCCTTGTCTTTTAACCTAAAATATCAGAGGTTTAAGGTGCAGTTATGATTTTAAATTTTCAGTTTGAATAAAGGAGTTTAATTCTTCCTTGACAAACAAACTGAAAAAATATTGATTAATAGAAAGCATTGTAAATCACTTCTCACAACTTGTAGAGGTCCAAGACATATTTCATACTAATCGCTAGTTAGTATTGTATTATCTTTCATAAAACATGATAAAACATAATTTATCGTATTTATCGGACAGACAGTAGCAATCCTCAGATTATCTTTTTACGACGAAGCTTAAACTTTCAAGATAGCAAACCTTCTGTTTTTATGGATTATATTTGTTACATATTATTATTATTATTATTATTATCATGGTCAGTTGAGAATTTAAATTCTATAATTAAAAAAGAATCAATAATAAAATAATAAAAGGATAAATTCATCTGATGAGTAGGGAGAGGGGGTTTAGAGGAATAAATGTTTGGGGGTTTCAATATGAATGAAGAATGTGATGAATCTTCTATATTATTAGCGTTAATACAAAAATTTAAAGAATGCAATTAGAGAAAAAATTCATTTTTTTAAACGTTTATATTCAATAAAATATTCACGAGGGAGAATCCCAGGGAGTCTCTAGCCAGTCTCAGTAATCTTACTTTTTTCTCACATATTACTTTCTAACTAAAGATCAAATTATTCATTCATCAAACTACACTTTAATGAAGCGAGAAATCTGCTTAGTTTTTATTTTACCGTTGTTTTTATGTTTTAACTGTTAACCGGTTAAAAAAGAGGCAGGCCTAATTATTTTCTAAAATAATCAATTTTTTAAAAATTAGAATTAATGGGTCAAGTGCATGAAGGTGATTCGTAACATTCAAACTTTCTGAAAACTCAAGTCTAACTTTTTCATTGACAGACTTTTTGGAAAATTGGTTATCTTATTTATAATAGTTTTTTAGATTGTAGAAGAATCAAATTTTGATTCAAAAGTAATAACATAATGGTATTTAGGAATTTAAATTTATCTGAAAATGTCACTTATTACCTTTATCCACTCGATTCTTCAAATTTTATACAATTTTGCTAAGTGAACGGATTTTACATTTGCGGTTTGTCAGTATTCAACTATATCAAACCAGTACTGTAGAATTTCTACTCCATAAATATTCTGCTGTTTTTCAAATTTAATTACGATTCATAAACATTTAGGATGTAACCCCAACTTTAAATCAAACTATTTTGATGGTAATAAAAAATTATATTTTAATACACTAACGTATGATAGATGCACTTAAATTTTTAGTTAATTGTAAATTTTGTACACTTGACCTTAAAAGTATTTGTATTCATGTGCCAGTTTTAAATTTAAGTCCCATTTATGTAATTTAAATTTGCTGTTAGGAAAATATTTTTTAATTAAATATTTTACTGCTAACAACTTAATAAGAAGAATTTAGGAAATTATCGAGTTAGAAGTTAGAAGTTCCTTATAAAATTTTGTTTTAGATAATTTTTTTTATTAAATTTTAATGTAATTATTAATTTTTTTTTACGGCTTTAAGGAGATAGGATAATGTGTTAGAAGCAGGTNTTATTATTATATTTATTTAAGGTGATAATACCCCGAATAATTACTATATATGGAAACCTCTGAATAGTTCATATAAAAGAAGTAGTGTTTGTTGACAGAACGAAAATCTTCGTTATGTCAACAAAAATTCGAAAGTCTTCACCACCAAACAAAAAATACACAATAATTTATTGCTTTGAATGTGTTGTCCTAAAATATAACGGTTCAGGTAATCTCTTCTGTTATTGGAGTACATTTACTGGTTTATTTATACTTAATTAATGTCCGTTTGATCTGATTTCTTTAGAGAACTAAAAGTTTTCTTATTTTTTCTGACGTATTATTGACATAGGCGTAAAATACAAATATCTAATAACTTTATCATATTGAATTTTTTACAAAAAAAAAAAAAAAAAGAAAAAAAAAGAAAAATACTTTGAGCGTGTTTTTCCCCGAATTCGAGCATGCAAAATACAGCGATCAAATTTGGTATTACGACATTCTTATGCAAATCATTAGATCAATTGTTTTGAATCAAATGATGGGATACAGGTGGGAACCAAATAATGGACTATATCTTACTTATTAAAGTTTTGAAAAAAAATTATAAAATGTAACAGGCTTAAAGTGATGCCATTTGTACAAAATGCGCTATATAAGAAAGATATTTGAGCATTCCGAGTTAGCCTCAGTGTCATTACCTTTTTCTTCAGTGTCTTTTTCGGATTTTCTGAAGAAATTTGTCACTTACTCTTATTTATGTCCATCTTTAATGAAGTATTGGAAGTCAGCTTAGTTAAAACTTCGTGACGGACTTTTTTTATTTATCTTCCATCTGCCAATCCTTATCGGTTTTCTTTTGTACTGTGCAGAGCTGACTGTGTGTTCCCCTTACTTCTGAGAGAAGCAGACTCCGCGAAAATCTTTCTCATGGGATTTCCCTTTATGTATGTAGCCTTTTTCAAAGACGTGCTTCTGAAGAAATCATAATTGGCATTGCTCTAGAGCAAATGCGAGGACAAATAGAAACTCGCCCACAAATAGGTGAATTTGACAGCTCATAGGACTGGATCATTACTGACATTGTAATGCCACGGATTGTTGACAGTAGCGTTGTACTTCAAACAGCATCTATGACTTTCTGGTGGTTCTTTGGGGCGTCATGTAGAGTTTGTGTCGGCCTTCCTTATATTACACCCTTTGTTCCCTTTCTTACTCTCTGCTATCCTGTCTATCCACAATATTCAAGAAATGTCTAAAGGACATGAAGAAACAGAAGAATGATGGTCCTTAGATGATTTTAGTTGGGGTTCGGTCAAGGTAGATCCAATAAACACAAATTTAAAAAAAAATGTATTTTTTAATGCAGGATCATCTGCCAACGTTTCGACTTACATTGCAAGCCATCTTCAGAGCTGCCTGTCATGAAGATGAGAGAGGACGTCCTGTCCCTAAGTTCACATCTCCATGACTTTCCTGTCCCATGACATTTCCATGTGAGTCATGGAAATGTGAACTTAGGGATAGGACGTCCTCTCTCATCTTCATGATAGCCCTGAAGATGGCTTGCAATGTATGCCAAACGTTGGCAGATAATCCTTTATTAAAAAATACATTTTTTTAAATTTGTGTTTTTCGGATCTACCTTGACCGAACCCCAACTAAAATCATCTAAGAATAATATCTACGGTCAACAAACTCTCCTTTAGAAGAATGATGGGTTTCAATTCATAGTAATCGATGTAGTTTATCAGAAATACATTTAAAGCATTGGTCGTAAAAGGTTTGTAAGGGGCGCCTGGGTTGCTCATGGGATTCGTTCGGATTTAGCAATCCGGGTAATGCGGGTTAAAATCCTTCGCCGAAGAAGATTTAATCGATAAATTAAAGCTTGTTCCGAGCTATGGATGTTTATAATAGGGAAGCAACCTGTTGATGGCCCCTAAATATTCAACATTCCAATATATTACGGGAACCCTATTAGACTATATGGAATTATTTAAAGACTTAATACTATTTCCGGAGGTGACAAATATTGACATATCAAATCTGTTATGTAGAACAAAAATAAAAGAACATTAGTCCCTTTGATATGGAGAGATAAGACGGGAGTCACCTCGACAGGCTATCTACTAATGGATAGCAATAGGACTTCAAAAAGAGTAATTTCTACACATTTGTTAAATATTTTAATAAAACAGAATCACCCATCATAATAAACATAGCACAATGGTTAATTTTGCAAAACATAATATATATATATAAGTTCTTATCTATTTTCCCTAAAGTAGCAGAGTATTTAAAATTCACAGAATAGAATAACCATTTTGAACAAAATATGCTAAATATATTGAGGAAATTTATCATAAGATCTGAAAATTCAATAAAAAATTGTATGACTAAACTGATCTACATATTGAAAATTTACAGTGAAAACTTCAAATCTACTCCTAGATAACTAGTTTTTTTTTATAAGCTTAGCACTTTGAGATCAAACGAAGCCATATTCAGAGGCAGCATACGGTATATTAATACATTTTATTTTATTATTAACTTAGCACTTAGAGATCAAACGAAGCCATATTCAGAGGCAGCATACAGTATATTAGTAAATTTTATTTTATTATTAGCTTAGCACTTAGAGACCAAACGAAGCCATATTTAGAGGCAGCATACGGTATATTAGTAAATTTTATTTTATTATTAGCTTAGCACTTAGAGATCAAACGAAGCCATATTTAGAGGCAGCATACAGTATATTAGTAAATTTTATTTTATTATTAGCTTAGCACTTAGAGACCAAACGAAGCCATATTTAGAGGCAGCATACGGTATATTAGTAAATTTTATTTTATTATTAGCTTAGCACTTAGAGATCAAACGAAGCCATATTTAGAGGCAGCATACAGTATATTAGCAAAATTTTATTTTATTATTAGCTTAGCACTTAGAGATCAAACGAAACCATATTCAGAGGCAGCACACAGTATATTAGTAAATTTTATTTTATTATTAGCTTAGCACTTAGAGATCAAACAAAGCCATATTTAGAGGCAGCATACGGTATATTAGTAAATTTTATTTTATTATTAGCTTAGCACTTAGAGATCAAACGAAGCCATATTTAGAGGCAGCATACAGTATATTAGCAAAATTTTATTTTATTATTAGCTTAGCACTTAGAGATCAAACGAAACCATATTCAGAGGCAGCACACAGTATATTAGTAAATTTTATTTTATTATTAGCTTAGCACTTAGAGATCAAACAAAGCCATATNAATGGGGATGAGAGCCTCACTGAAAATGACAGACCAGTCCTGCCAGGTTCATTAAAAGTGTTTGAGAGAGACTTATACACTGTTTATACAATGTCATGTAAGAAAAACACCTTATATATTCACAGCAATATTAATATTGATAAAATAAGACTACAGACAAATAGTCTAAGAAAAATACGGAATGTATTTTTGATCTAGTAGTCACAAACTCTTCTTAACAAATTATGAACTTATGGAATATGGGTGTTCTGTAGGTGTCCATTTACAAAGGGTGCTCCTCAGGAACTTGTATACATGACCTTATATATTTTTTTAAATAAATTTAAAGTAATTTATATGTGTTATTGCATTTCAATCTCTTTCTCAAGAAACTGTATAATGGAAATTATTGAAAATATAAATAATTGATGCTATACAGTTAAAATAAAGCAACCTAAAATTGAATTAAATAAGAAAATAGACATTAATTTTTGTTTGAAAAAGAAACTGTCACTGATACTTTTCTTGGTTCTCCTTACTATTTTATTTATTTTATTTTATTTTTTTAATCATCCACAATGTAGGATTAGTAAAGATTCGTTTATTTATATATGTATATAATTATAATTCTGAAAGTAATACACTACTATGATGATCAATGAAGATCAAAATAGATTTTCCAAAAGTCACGTCATTGCACCAACTACATTCTTAAATATCAAATATTTTATTTGGTTGTGGTTTTTTATCCCACGTAAATTTTAAACAATTAATGAGAGGGAGCAGAATATAAAAAACTATCTGTCTCAGCCAGGAATCGAACCTGGATCTCCTGCTATCCGGGCCGGCGTGCTTAACCATTACACCACCAGGACACGTTAGTTGTCTCATTCAACTCCCTCTACACTAGCAAGAGCCTAACCCACGAGAAAGGCGAGAACTTCGTCTTAAACTCGAAGGAGCTGACATTGTCATACATTTTGTCGACTCTCGTCATTTACTTTATTCAATTTTTTCTTTATAAATATTTTATTTGGTTGTGGTTTTTTATCCTACGTAAATTTTAAACAATTAATGAGAGGGAATAGAATAAAAAATCGAATTGTCCCAGCCAGGAAAACTGTTCCTGGCTGGGACAGTTAGATTTTTTATTCTATTCCCTCTCATTAATTGTTTAAAATTCTTAAATATCTTCCTTAAAATGTAATTATCCTAAAAATGATTTGAAACATAAATCATAGTGGGGAATTCCCCTCTAATCTGTTATTACAATTAGCATAGAAATTCCCCATCGCAAACGCATTTTCTATAAATTTATTCAATTTTAAAGTAAATTAATCATTATATAGTTTCTGTTTTACAAATCTGGTACTTTAAATAGACAATTTGTGTTTTGGTTGTTATCTTATTTTAGTAAATAAAAGATGTTGTCTATCCACTCATATTTTATTTCTATTGCTTATGAAATAGAGGGTAGGGTAATAAAAGAGGTAATCTGGCTTGGCTAGAGACGCACAATAAGCTGATGGCTTCGTAATGAGCCGTGGTAATATTTAACACTGACGAACGAGGTACTTCTTTTTGTCCCATAATACTTTTATTGGCTTTCGCAGTTATTATTTAAGGTAAAATAAATATATGGTATTCTTCCCCACATAATTCCTTAATTACTTATTTTGTGTGTGAATCAGAAGAGATCGTTTGGACAACGCAAGTAAAATCCGTCCTGCAAGCCTAGGCAAGGTGGTCATACTTTCTCCCGAGAGGTCTACTGTATAAATACAAGCAACTTATACTACCTTGTGCTAGTATAAGGCAGTCTAAATAGAGTAAAAGAAGTTCTGCTGTTTTAAGCAAGGTGGTCATACCTTCTTCCATGAGGTCTATTGTATAAGTATGAGCAACTTATACTACCTTCTGCTAGTATAAGGCAGTCTAAATAGAGTAAAAGAAGTTCTGCTGTCCTAAGAAAGGTGGTCATACATTCTCCCGAGAGGTCTACTGTATAAGTATGAACAGCTTATACTACCCTGTGTTAGTATAAGGCAGTCTAAATAGATTAAAAGAAGTTCTGCTGTCCTAAGCAAGGTGGTCATACTTTCTCCCGAGAGGTCTACTGTATAAATACAAGCAACTTATACTATCTTGTGCTAGTATAAGACAGTTTTATAAGTGTAAGGTGTAGTATAAGATAATGTTACTAACTTTGACTAGTAAAAAGGATTCCTAATATCGTAAAATTAGTACTAATATGGTGGGCTGTATAAGGCAGTCATACTATTCCAGACTGAACAAATATATCGCAGCCATACTATTTTAGGCTAGTATAAGATAGTTGTATTAATCTTTGTCAGTCCAAGGCAGTTCTATTATCGTAGGCTTGTATGTGATCGTTATACTTTCTTTATCTTGTAAAATAGTTGGAGTACAGATAAGGTTTGATAGTGCAAGGCTGTCTTTCTACCCAGAGGTAGCACAAGACATACTGTCTGATGAATAAAATAATATAAAATCTTCTGTTGGTTCAATGAAAAAAACCAAATTTTCTAACAATGATATGAATAGTATTATGGCAATTGTAACTGAATATACTATAAAAGTTGAACGTTGAGTGTCTTTAATTTCATTAAGGTTAGCTACACTGATTAATTATGTAATGAAATGTTTAAAAAAGAAGTGAATGTTCAGTAGGTTTAAACAATTAATGAGAGGGAATAGAATAAAAATTCTAACTGTCCCAGCCAGGAATCGAACCTGGATCTCCTGCTATCCGGGCAGGTGCACTTGCCAGTTGTACTACCAGGACGCGCCAGGTATCTCATTCAATTCCCTCTACATTGGCGAGAGCCTAACCTATGAGAAAGACAAGAACTTCGTCTTACACTCGAAGGAGCTGACATTGTCAAGCTATTTGTCGACTCTCGTCATTTACTTAATTTAATTTTTTTTTTTTATAAATATTTTATTTGGTTTTGGTTTTTTATCCCACGTAAATTTTAAACAATTAATGAGAGGGAACAGAATAAAAAAATCTATCTGTCCTCGCCAGGAATCGAACCTGGATCTCCTGCTATCCGGGCCTGGTATGCTGACCGTT
>KZ807924.1:212548-231099 GCA_000696205.2 Oncopeltus fasciatus
CTTACCGAACATATTTATTTATTTTATAAAACCATTGATAAGTTTGTTATTGTTTAAATAAATTGAGGAGTAAGGGATTTCTTTTTTTTTAAAGAACGAACTGAAAATATCTATTTGTCAAAACTGCAATTGTCCAAACATTATTTTTCATGAAATTTCATATTATGAAAAATTATATAATCTAAGAAAGCGCACAGGGCTAATGTAAGCTTTTGCAAAGAACTGCAGTTATTTCAGGTATAATAAAATGTTTCTGCTTTAATTTTCAATAAATTTCTTTTATAAACAAATTTATTTTTTCAGATATCCCATAGGGAAAACCATTCACAATGATAACTTGACGCTACTTTTGAAAAATTTATCAAATCCTACTGGGAAATAATAAAATATGGCTAGTGAATAATAAGATAATAGTAAACATATGTTCCGATCAAACTTATTTATACATATATATATNTTGGTATATATATATATAAATGTATATCAATAATGAAATGATTATTTTTTCCCTCATTTAGCATTTGTTCATGTATTAAAAAATTCTTTCAACTAACCAGGTATAGAACATAAAAATCTGGGCCCGTCCGCAAATAAACGCAAAATAACTTTTTTTTCCCGAAAGCCACAATGAACTTATCCATTGGTTTGCATTGGGTAAAATAATAATAAATACAGCATTTGGTCTCATTATTAGGACGCTAGAACCTTTGCCATATATATATGTATAATTCAATATAATTTTGAACAGATCATTTTTTTAGCTCTTTCAATATTGATTTGGTTAATTTTAATTTTGTTAGATCCGCTGATTTTTTTCAAATGCTTCGTCACGATGTCAAAGTGACTAGTTTGATTTCAATTCGAGACACGATATTTTCAATTTAGCTATTCCAAGTTATATTTTGGTTGGCTTTATTACAAATTTTAAAAGATCATTAACGAACCAAATGTTAATTAATCACCAATATTCTACTATTTTTAAAGTAATGTACTAAAATTGATTAATATAAATTTATATATTGATATGTATCAATACTATCTATATGAATGTTTAGGGGTGGAGGGATGATGAAATCCGCTGTTAGGCAAGGAGGTAATCTGTAAGGAGTGGGTTCGCCAAAAGGGAAGAGTGCCTTTTCAATCTGCTCAGCGAGAGAGAAAATAAAGGATTTTGGCGTAGGACAATGTTGCAGCATTTAGAACGTTGTTGAGTCCTGCACCTCTGCTAACCGGATAGCACAAAGACTCCTTCCAACCACAATGACAATGGCCTTAGATAAACTTTAATCACATCAAAGGAACGATTATGGAAACACTTTTTTTTTTTCTTCTTCCCTCTCCCAAACCCCCCCCCCCTTTTTTTTAAAAAGAAACACAATGAACTATGCATGTCCTCTCGAGAAAGCACTCGAAAAAGGAAAATAAAAGACAGGTCAGTAGCTCTTTTATCAATGCTCAAGCGAAATTACCTTCCCGAGATGTCATTCTTCACACGGAAGTCTATTCAGAGTAAGAATGTACTAGTGAATGTTTGATTCACGTATACCATAGAGGGCAAACGTTCAAGACAGTTAAAGGAGTGTTATTGCATTTGATGATTTTTGAAAATAATGTTTCAGTTTTCTTGGGAGCTGAAGTAACATGTATACTACTGCTAAATTAAATCAATGATCTCATCCTTTCAGCTTTAAATGTCATGCTTTATATTAAAAATTAACCAAAAAAATTATTTTTAGAATAATACAATAAAAATAACAGAATAATGCTCCATATTCCTCTACAATCTTTCACTATTAATCTCTTCTTGAGATAGAGTGACATCCCCCAACCGTTCTATATCCCTCTATCCTGTGTTAAAAAGCCCATCACGTAAGAGCTACGTAATCTAAGCGAAATTCTCACAAATAAGTGTAAATGACGGAGTGTATCCTATAAGCCGGAGCGAGCGGTCAGTCGGTAAGGAAGAAGTCGGTAGGTTAATACATTCCCAGCTTTTTTAAATACACAATCGTAAATATTTTCCTTAATCAAGGTTTTTCGTAAAAATCTGTAGATTGTTTATTGTATTATAATATATATTACATTATATTATACATTTTGTATAATATTACACCATTATATAAATACATTTTGCACCTGATTAATTTTTTTTGGTAAAAATTAAGTAATTAATCTACATTCAATTAACCTAAATTAGTAGTTGATCATATTTTATTTTATAACTTAAATAAAGATGAAAACATCAATTTTATTCAATTTTGTCTTTATCTAAACCTCTCCTAGGTTTTCATAATTGATCCCAGGTTTCAATCAATTATGTCAATTCTCTCACAACTGACTTTAGTAAAAAAAAAAGCATTCAAGAGTTTCCAACAAAATACCGAAATACAAAATTTTATTTTCAATTACATTATAAATAACTTCCTTAATTTTTGTCTTCTTTATTTTATTATTTTCTAATTATCATAAACTATAAATGACAGAAACGAAGAAGGTGTTAAATACGATTCTATGTTTTATATATTGTATGATTTGAATATTATCATTAGTAATAATGATGATATTCAAATTTTAATTATTGGTTTCCCTCTCTCCTTCCTCCCCCCCCCCTACTCTATCTACTGATTTCACTTTTATCGATCCTATTCCCGACGCCCGTTCAAAATAAAAATCACATTCTTAAATATTTCTTTAACATATGTCCTTTTAAAAATTTTATAGTGTGTGTTTAATAAATTTTATAAAATTACCATTTAAGCCTATTTAGTTTTATACATAATTTAAATTTTAGTCCCCATCCTCCTTTGAGCCCTGAAGGACTCATCCAACGTTATGCAAAAAGAAAGCTAGATACCGAAAACAATATTTTAATTTACCATCACTAGATATATATATATATATATATTTAGTAGTGCATATTTTTTGCTTTTTTAATGTAGGATTGGAAAAGGTCTGTTGATGTTTTTCACAACTTTATGATGGTGCCAAAGGAAATCGCTTAATTTTTCCGGTTGGGAAAAATTGTTATTTAAATTTAATTACTGTTATTTACGCACATATTTGTATTATCGTGGTGAGGAATTTTCTTATTTTATGCTGCTTTAGTGGTTATTTTACTTGGGACGTTCTTGTCATACCCTTATTTAAAAGGATTTAATTATATTTGTAAGCAGTTATATGTGTATATTAAATAAATATAAGTGTATTTAAATGTTACGTGATATTTTTTAGTTGTGAAAAACCAAACATTTCCAAATACTTCCTGTGCAGAGTTAGTTTTTTTTATTAGAAAGAAACACTCTTTAGTGCAGAGTTATCCTGTTTGTAATGAATTTAAGGATACACTTTGTACTCCAGGGAGCACCCAGCCCTAATTGGGCACCATTATCCATTGGCCAAAAACTTACCGAACATCCTTTAGTCTTCCATGAGTCGCGAATAAACAGAACTAAGTATAGTTTCAACCATTTTATTTTAATTTCTCCAAGATAGGATTAGTGAAAATTCACAAAATGAAATGAAAATTCATGTGCTGTCTAGCTGGGGATAACTATTTATTTAAAAAAACCATATAAATTATCACTCCGTAACTGTAGAAAAGATGGCTTCCTTTAGATTAGTGATATCGAAAGGATATCGAAAGGACGCTCTGGAAAAGGAGTGCTAGAAATATGTTAAGCGTCCACTTATTCATGGCACCTAAATATTTATGTGAGACAACAATGTCGCTGGTGTCATTTTTCTTATTCTGATCTCCGCCATAGGTATACATTAATGTCAATCAGAAACCGTATTGCTTCCATCTTCATTGGGTCAGCTTCAGTTCGTCTACATCAAAATGGTGTAACTCTGAAAAATGTTTCTCTACTTCATTGGTAAGGATAAAATCCTTTTAAAATTCATTGGTGCAAGGACACAGCTGGCCTTTCAAAGATGGAGATGTAGTCTTTTACATTCCAGCATATATGAGGTATTATTTAATGCTTACATTTCTAAGTTTATCTGAACGTGATTTAGTTTTTGAAATTTTGAATCAAAAACTCGTCTAAATAACGTTGAAATACAAAAAGAAAATAAAGTCTCTGATTTTCCTAACAGAAAATGTTTATAGACGAAGAAATTTTCATTAGTAGTGGGGGTTTGGCGTCAGCTTCAATTGCTTTTAGAAATTTTTTTATCTTCAATTTAGGGAAATTGGGAGAAACTAGGCCTACATCCTATCGTCGATAGATATATGTCCATTTAATTAATTATTGAATCGTATTTTATGAGAATACATTTAATAGTTTTAAATACACTTAGACAAATTGGCCTTAAAAATTTCAGTTCTACG
Organism: Oncopeltus fasciatus; assembly: GCA_000696205.2. Taxonomy (NCBI): domain Eukaryota; kingdom Metazoa; phylum Arthropoda; class Insecta; order Hemiptera; family Lygaeidae; genus Oncopeltus; species Oncopeltus fasciatus. The sequence continues at coordinate 216,882 of KZ807924.1, forward strand.
TGATGAATGGACAACAAATGAAGACTGACAGTACCTTTCGACACACCATACTCCCTGGCAAGTTCGCGAGTACTTGTGAACGGATTTGGCTCAACAGATTCCTCATCATTGTCCATTAATGGTCGTTCGATACCCTAATTCCTTTCTAACATCGGTTCTCCCTTCGTTTATTCCTTACCTAATTCATTTCCTCAGTTAAATTTTTCAAACCAACGCCGCGCAGTGCTCTGAAAAAGGGCACCTTCCCATTCATTTTAATGATTTCATGAGTTGCTTCTTATATTTTGACAATTTCCTCTGAATTTTCATTGATTCTTTTTAGGATAAGATAAAAATATGGTCACACACACGCACACACACACACACACACACACACACACATATATATATATATNTATTAATTTTATATTTATATTAGATATATACCTTTTTTTTTCTTCCCTGACAGAGTTTTAAAAAAAACTAAAAGCCTAAAAGTCTTAAATTTTTTGTTCTAAGTTTTAAGTTATCTGTTATGAGTCTTAACTTTTCTGTCTTAAGTCGAAATTGTATTAAGTCCTAAGTGTTTTGCCGATTCTGATATTACACTTTATATAATATGTTATAATAATTAGGTTTTACTTCTACGCAGTCATTAAATGCTATAAAAAAATTATTGTTGGTTTTAATTTTTTAAATAATTGTTACTTATAATTATTTGGATGAGAGTGGTGTCATTGGTCAACTTCTCTCCTCATGTGATTGATATTGTATGTCTTTTTTTTTCTCTAATTCATTGTGGTGATTAAATTACAAAATGTTTTAATTTAACAGAATGTAATAAATAAATAAAAGTTAAACAAAATAATTATTTGTAAATTTTTGTGATTTGTTTGTTTATTAATTGCAAGAATAAGAATTCTCTAAAGCCTTAATCTATATTTAAAATGTAATGTAATTGTCTTGACATAATTATTTTTTCTACAAGCTATTTTTATTATTTACTATAAAAAAACAAACACGGCGATGCGTGTATACCATACCTGCACAACATTTGTCCCTGAGCCTACTAGGGGTTCCCTGATGTTTATCTGGCTCAAAATAAGGCCATATATTTTTTTTCACTAGAATCAAAATATTTTAAATTTTATAAAAAATTAAATTCAGGGGCATTTAAAATATACATAATAATATTATATTTGATTTGTAGCTGTTTAATAAAAGTATAATGATGAAATTGAATAGAAACGTTATATTTTCTGACACTCTGTTACTTAATTCAGTTGACAATTTCAGAACTATTTCTTGGCCTGAACATTGTTTTTTATTGCAAATAATTTATATACTTCTAGTATTAACAGTAATGAAATTTTTCTCATTTAAATTAATTTTTGTGTGGAGGCTTGGTTTTTCATAAGCAAATATTTGACAAAATCGTTATAACTTTTTTTTTTTTATAACTACGAGACTGCATATCACTATACTATACTTTAGTATCAAGAGTATACTTTTGAATGTAGCAACTAAGTAGAAAGCCAACTGAGAAATATAAACTAAATAAAACAACTAGATTATAAATTCTCTTCATTCTCTGAACAACATCCTCCCCGTACAGGTTGGTTAGATGTTCACGTAGGCTTCGTCGGTCGTCAGATGTCAATTCTCTTCATTCTCTGAACAACATCCTCCCCGTACAGGTTGGTTAGATGTTCACGTAGGCTTCGTCGGTCGTCAGATGTACGGGGAGGATGTTGTTCAGAGAATGAAGAGAATTGACATCTGACGACCGACGAAGCCTACGTGAACATCTAACCAACCTGTACGGGGAGGATGTTGTTCAGAGAATGAAGAGAATTGACAAATTCAGATCGAAGAAAATACAACTAGATTATAATTTTAGTCTGCCTTTAGTGTTAATTTAAAATATGTTACTATTATTTATTCAGTCTTTACTATCGACAATATTATTATTTTAATGTCACGCGAACTCATGTTTTATATATACACTAATTAAATGTATTTGTATTGGAGTTGTATATTTGTATATATATTCAAACTTCTTTTTTCCAACCTGTGGAAGGATTTTATATTACTGTGTTTATATTTTTTTCACAGGTCCTAGCATCTACAGTTTAAAAAAAATGATACCAAATACGATATCGATACGAAATTCCATCTGCAAACCGTTGGATTTTTGAAATCGATCGTTTAAAATTGAAGTTTGAAGAAAATAACCATTTCGGAAATTACCAATATCTACGACATTATTGTTACGAGAAAAAAATTAAATAAAATATTTGTAAATTGTTAGATGTTAAGACACATATTCCATTTACTTCCTTCTAAATTGGTATATTTAGAAAAATACTTAAGAATCTTTCTTCAAGAGTTGGTCAAACCATGGTTTTTTAAATGCAGGAACCCACATAAGTCTATTTAAGCCTTCCTCTTTGACTAAAATCCTATAAGGGAAAGGGCAAGTTAAAGTAGACCTAATTTCTATTGTTATTAGTGTATTTGTTGTAATTAGTGTAATTAGTGTTTAGTAAAAACGGGAATAATAAATACAAGATACAACTTTCAATCAACTATATTGTATATAGTTACCGCTCATTGTCCCCTCCGGCGTCTAAAATCAAATCATTCGTTTAATCTTATCTGTGCCGAACTTTAATAAAATGCATAATATATGTCAACAACTGCCGAAGCAAGACGATTTTTTTTTTTTTTTTTTTTGTACAAACAAGTGATTTAAAATCTGCACTTGTTGTAGGAGTAAAGACTTGTAAAATTATCTTATGATTTTTTATGGGTATTAAAACAAACACACACACACACACACACGCACTAAAAAATGGTATTCACTAACCGTTTTAGTTAGTTATGATCACTCGTGATCATGATAGCTCGATTATTGACATTGCCCAAATTAAGAGTGGGTATTCCTTCTCTTTCTCAGGATTACCTGAAGGTCAATCGTGAACTTACCCACAAAGCTGCTCATTAAGTCACGTTGTCCATATGTTGACTCCATGTTGCATCAGATAAACTTGTTGCCAGGGTCATATGCCAAAAGTGACAAACTTGTAATTCCGTTTAAATTTCCCTACTTATTTCCATAATCACAAGATAATAGATTAATTATATAAATAATATAATCATCCAAGCAGTTATTTTTAAATAGATTTCTTTCCTGGGAGAATAATTATGGATATTATTAACTTATTTGTTTCATACTTCATTTGGTTTTATTAGGCGAAAGACCTGAATAAAAAATTAATAGTTAATGATTAAGAAATGAATTTATTAGTTCTATTTTATAGCTTGATGTTATCTTGGCCTTGCTTATGCTAAGACTTCAAAAAACATTGTCGTACTTCTAAGTGCAATTAAATCATAGTTATTTTATTTATTTAGAAACTACATCCTGCACAGCGTGCATCTTGCAATGTGCTCTCATAGTATATAATGAATATGTACTAATATAATAATAATGTACAACATACATGTTGTAATTACAACATACACATGGTGCAATTAAAGATTCAATGTTTCTTGAAACGTGAAGCAACTAATTTATAATTTATTTTTCCTGATCAATCACAATAGTTTATTTTCTAAAAGAAAAAATGTAAGCTAATAAATAACCAAGTTTTATTATTAGATACTTTTAGTAGGGATTCGGTCAAGGTAGACCCAAAAAAAAAAAATGCAAATTTAACAAAAGTGTATTTTTTAAAAAGATTATCTGCCGATGTTACATTGTAAGCCATCTTCAGGGCTGTTTATGATGAAGAGGAGAGAGGACGTTCTGTCCATAAGTTCACATTTCCATGACTGACTTACGGTCAAAAAACTCTCCATTTGTACCAAGTTTTATTTATTCTTTCTTTTTATTTTTTATTTTTTATACTTTACTTTACTAAATTCTAAATCGAATTGCAAGTGATATGTTGTAACCTTAATCACAAACGGAACAAAACGTTTAGAGCAAGTTATTAGATGATTTTAGTTGGGGTTCGGTCAAGGTTGATCCAAAAAAAAATAAAAAATACAAATTTAAAAATGTATTTTTTTAAATTTGTATTTTTTTTTTATCTACCTTGACCCAACTCCAACTAAAATCATCTAATAATAATATCTACGGTAAAAAAAAAAAAAAAAAAAAAAAAACTCTCCGTTAGTACNTATTACATTTTAAGGTGATTTTCAGAAACATTTTTTATGAAATATCAATAAATAATATAATAAGTTCTATAATTTATATGAAAATTTTAAGGTCCAGTAATTTTAGAAGTATATCATGTGTACATATAAGAAATTGCGATAAACAATATCGTATTGTTTATAATTACACAAATTTATTGCTCTCCAAGTTGTATCAGAATTTGCTTAGTAGTTTTGAATTAATTGAAAAAATGCAAAGATTGTTTGCGTGTTTCGCTTCTGACACGTATACGATTATTTCCCGATATAATATCAGAATTAGAAACATAATTTATTCTGTACGTCTTAAAAGTAGACACTTGTATGTGACTTAAATGGATACTATTAATATTATTTATTTTGAAAAATTTATTGAAAGGCTTTTAATTTTCATCAGTGACTATACACAAGAATTATCTAGAGCAAACAAGTTGGATATATGACGAGGAGAATGACAGAATGACATTTTTATGAAATACAATGTATAATTTTTAGATTTAATATTGTGGATATCCTCTTTTATACCGATAATTATACTTATTCTTCTTAGTGTTCTGATAAACGATTTTGTTTATCGATATTTGTGATTTATTTGTTTTTGCGAAATTTATATCGATCTATTGAAATAAGTTTTTAAAAAAAAAGAAGAAAAAAAAATGGAAGGTATTTCAAGGCAAGCCAGTTGCGTTTGCAAATTTTAAGGATTGCATTCCTTCAGTTATGTATTTATAAAATTCATATTAAAATAACTTTGTATGTAAGAGTGCAAGAAGTAATTGCAAGCAAGTGGAGGCTATATATTTAATGATTCCTTTCGGAAGTGTACAACAGCTTAGACTCATACATACCTGGCTCAAAAGTATAATTAGCAGATTTTAGAACTCATGCCAGAAATTAATCTCAGGACGAGCTTTTATTTAAGAGTGAAAGGTGATTTCCTAAAATATATCTGACAAATGTTGCCTAATTTATAGCAGCTTTGCCTTAAGTTATTATAAATTAATCAAAAATAATTTGAGTTTATGGTAGATGAACCTGTCAAATTTGTTTTCTTCTTAATAGAGCATATGGTCGGCAAAATATTAATGATTTCTGGTTAATTTTAGTCAATGTTTACAAAATAGTGATCCATTAATATATTTACACAAATTCAAAGAAATATTAAGAATCCTTCTTGTAATTTTCAAATTATATTTTCCCGGGAATTCTGAATGTATTGCAAATGAATAAAAAAAATTCATCTGACTCAATCGTCGAGTAAATTTATCTGACACATCATAAATTTATTCCAAAGTTTCGAAAAATTTACTCATTCAGGGCCGACAAAAATAATTGTAAAATACATGAGTACATGTTCAAATCAGTTTTATAAAAATATCAACAAAACAGTTGTAAAAATTTGTGCAGATTAACATTAAAAACTGAAAACATGTCATTATTTTTTTGTATATTTGACTAAATTAGATGACGTTAAGGATATTAATAAATGTTCCAAACCCATTTATTAGAAATTTGTTTAGCTAATTTCATTAATCCACTTTTATAGAAAATATAATACAATACAGAGAAGGAATAAGATCTGTGAATATATTGTACTCCATGTGTACTTTAATTCTTTGTAAAATGGAAAAACAGCTACAATATTTTTTGGCTTATTAAAATTCAGAACTTACTAATTAATATTAACAACATTTGAATAATTGGTTACTAAACTTAAATAGTAAAACAGTTTATATAGAGTTATTAGTAGTGAAGAGAATCCATTACTCCCAAAAAGGTAATTTCATTTACAAGATATAAACATAACTAGATAATTAAAAACTTGAATATCTTAAAACTATGTAGCTAGAAGATATTTCATTTAACAGAGGTGCAATCCTTAAGTCAATTATTAAATAGTAAATAACTAAATTAGTATTTAATCGGTACATAAATTTCATAAGGAGAACAGGAGAGAGATATAAAGCACATTATTTTCTCAAGATCTGTTTAGCTCTTTTATTACTAAATTTTATAATATTAACTACATTTTTAGTTTAAATTATTGTTTAAAAATAAATATATCATATAGTTAATGAATATTCTTCCAAACACAGATTATGAGTCCATTACGCAGGGACCATTTAACTACACGCTAGGGGCTCTAGCATTCTAGAGGAAGAGGGGGATGAGCGCTCAATAATCGTAGTTACATTACTAATTTCTTTCTAAATAAAAAGTTTCTGTAAAAATTATATAAAAGATAAGCGTTAAATATTTATTTTGCGCCTATTGTGTTCTTTATACATTCGAACCTCAAATAACAAAGAAGATATTGAGATTAAAATTTTGGTCTTCTCCTTAAACCCCACTTTTATTTTTTTAATTAGATTGCAAACAATAAACAATTTACAATTAGTGAGTACTACCTCAAATCTTCCTTCCCGGCCAGCCTAGAATAAGGCAATAGCCGTACCTCATACACTCATTATTCTCTCCTGCATGTAAATTAAATTCCGTCATTTAAATATTTTTAATGAAACATTATAAACCTTATATTATGCAGCTAATGAATTATTTTTCTCCTAACACTATAAATAACGAAGATATAATAATTTTAAATTTTGTACTCTCTAAGCCACCAAGTTTGATTTCTTAAACTGAAAGACAATTTAATCTAAAAGGGTATTTCCACCACCAATGAATTATCTGTCTTCATTGGTTTCTGCAAACCATCCACTGTTGGCGAGCGCTTTCGGACATTGTCCATCTTCGTGGCAGAATACATGTGTCCACTGTCACTGTCTGTATTCAACTTTCAACTTCAGCTTTACCTGACACACCCATCTAATTCACAGAATACAAACGTATTTGAATACAGACAGTGACAGTGAACGCATGTATTCGGCCGGAAGATGGACAATGTCCGAAAGCGCTCGCCAACAGAAGATGGTTTGGAGAAACCAATGAAGACGGACAATGGAAGGTATGACAGTTGAAAGACAATTCATCTTAAAATATATCTTACTTTAAATTATTGTAAAATAAAATAGAGAAGTAAATTTAAATAGTATGAAAATAAGTAAATTTAAATAAAGTCCAGTAATATATGTGCATAACTTAAATGCGTACAAGTAGAATGTGATGTCCAAGTCGGATATTTGTATCCAGGTGCAAATCCCTCGTTCAGTCCAGAATTAAAATGGTTCTCTCCTCGTATCTTCCCCCAGTCGCGGGGCCAAAAAGCCACACTCCCAAGGGAGAGTGAGGAGATTGAAAGCAGCTGGTTATATAAATAAGAAGGGGATTTATATTGTTGCAGAAAAGGTGGGGCTTGTCGGTGAAAGTGAGATGCCACTTGGTTGCGGGCCAGGATTGAGGCGGGCAACACTGTTCTTCGCCCGGCTGGAGCACGCCGTTTTATTTTTAAGGTTAAGAAGAGGCACTCGCTTGTTGTGCATGCCTCGGGGCCCTGAAACCCATTCCTCAAGTCCACACGAAAAAATGGAGACTTTGGCAGAATCCACTTCTAAACTTAGTTCGGCCATTCTACAGAAGGATTCCCTTCCTGGGAAATCAAGCTATTCAAATTTTATACCATGGCTTCAGCGGATTTTCACCGATCCTACGTACTTTGAAGAATCATCAGATTCGATTCCTTCGAGAAAAAAAATATATATATTTGTCTTTACGCGATTAAGCGTACAATAGTTTTAAAATAATAAAAAAATATTGGTATTCAAACACCTTTTTGAAAATTTTTGTTTGGGGTTTTTAACGACTGAAATACATTTCAGGGGGAGAGGGGTTTAAAGCAGAAAATTAAAATCTTTATATCTTATTATTATTTGAGTTAAGAAAAACGTTTACTAAGATCGCCAATGGCTCTCATTGTAGGCAGACATATTGATAGGAAATGTGCTTCGCTAACACACAGCTCAGTTTCTCTCTGAAGGACCGTGAACCTCGAACAGTCTCTACTATGAAAGTAAAGACTGTTCTAGGCCCAATTACCCGTTGGAAATAAAATAGAAAACATTTAGCATTAAAGGGAATGAATTCATTAACTTTCTGTATGTGCAATAGCGTGTCAGCGAATGGTGAGTTGTAGTTCTCTTCTCGAGGGCTCATAAATCCTCCGCTGAAATGTGTCGAGGTAGATGCAGGACGCGATATGCTTTGCTAGAACTGGTTTTCGCAGACTTCAAGAATAAATACCCTTAGCGATCAAGTTATTATTTGAAGCAGAAGGACTCTTGGGTTCCTTCAAGAGTTTTCTTCTTTCGATATGTAGTCCTTAACCACGCGCATTGCCCTGAATCTTATGATCTCTAAGATGGACATATTGTCCACAAAGAAGTTAAGTAGGACCCTATATTTGGGCTCTGTGAAAGAGCCTGTCGCTCAAGAGTTGCGCATAGCTAACTCGATCTGCCATGTCTCTTGGTTTTATAAAAATAAATAGTAAGCGACTAATTACTTCATATAGTAATTAACAAAAATAAAATAAAGTAAGCTAGCGAAGGCTGGCGCTAGTTGACAAATTGAAGACAATTTCCGAAGAGTCAAGGGGATAAGTGTTCAACATTCCTAGTTCCCTACTTCCATTCCAAATATTTGAGAATTACATTTTATTTTTATATTTGAAACAAGTTCATTATTACTTCCTATAAAAAATCAATTAAGTGTTGTAGTAAAAAAGTTTTACAAGTAACCATCCTCTACTAATGTCACAGACTTTATTTCTTAATAAAAGTCTTCCAAAGATGGGATAGGAACCCGAAGCACCGAACTTGTGAGATTACACGGATCCTTACGGCTAGGGCGGAGTTTATAAATTATTGCTTTATCACGAATATCATAAGTAAACTACAGTAATCATAGAAAAATAGAATCGAAATCGAATATTCATCAAATTTATGATTGGTTGATTGAACTTACTTTTCCCAATTTTTTGAATGGTCGGTGTGTATATGGTTATATTTCTGAAGGTTTTTTTTACTATTCTATAAACTGAGCTGTTTGAAATTTAACCATTCATTATTTTTATATCTCCTCTACGTCATGAATATTTCACTGTACAATAAATAAACAATACATACTAATGATTTTTCAATTTAGTCTTATTCATAGGCCATCTATTTCATTTCAATGATTAAGATCTCATGAAAAGGGTTGTGAGTAAAAACTCCAATATTAATTTGGTTTACTTGATTTCAATAAGAGTGAAAAATGTGCTCTAACGCCGATTTACACTCCTAAATATTTGTATTAATCTTTAATAAATTAGTATTATTCATAAATTATCCTGCTAATGCTATTAATAAAATTATGAAAACAAATGTTAGGAAAAAACAAGCAATTTTTCTATTACTATTACTACATATCGTTTCCATTAAAGAACTCGTCCAATGATTAACGAAAAGAAGCTTAAATACTTTATTTATTTGCTCTGTTTTATACATATAATTTAGGCAGTATATAAAATTATATGTGTACACAGCTGTCACCATATGTAAATTTAGAAAATATTCCAAATTCTTAAAGGGCATTTGGTTCATCGAGACAATCCCTCCCACAGAACCTAAATATATAACTAGTCATGTATCCGAACCTGTAACTACTTGAGCTGCATGTGCATTCGAATATGTGAACGAGAGTACATATTGCTGGATCAGATCTCCATAAATGTGGTGGGTAAAGAACCTTGAGGTCTATACCCTTAAGGGCAGTTGGAGATGTGTGTATGTATATACATCAAATAAATTATTAAGAATTAATCACATTCAAAGATTCTTTGATTTTCTAATTTATTTATTTATTTAAAAGATGGTGACTAATGCTTGTTTTAGCTAATGACTAAATGTAGCTCTCAAATGAGCGTTCAACATTTCATCGAGGAATGCCCATATTACACTAATCTATTTACATGCAAAAACCTCCCAAGGCAACTGTCGGCATCCCTGGCAAACCATGAATCCAATGTAGGCAAACTTCTGTGCATTTTAAGAGAAACAGGCATATATGAAAAAAATTAATTAACCCAACAGTCAGGGCGTAATAACCATTATGTTGATCGCTCTATAACCTGATCCTAATCCTATTCCTAATGCTAGTATTAACTATTATATTAATTTTTCTTATACTAATGGACTCTTATTCTCTTATTATTGTACCGATGATTTACAATTTTGATCAAATTTATTATAAACATTATGAGCATTGAATAAAGTTGATTAAGTAGCATTTGCTGTATGTACTTTAAAAATTTGAAAACTATAGTGTTTCACAAACATTTAGACACAATTGGTTTAGCGTTAATGTTCACAAAGAGGGAGACAAAGAGTTAGAAAGTAAAACATAGTTTAATTCGAAAGTTAGTATATTTGTGATTATAAAGATATGAAACGTATCTTTGTGTGATATTGTACGGAGGCAAAATTTTAGTATGATCTGAATATTATACTGGAGGCTGGAGGGGGCCACGAGTACACCTTGTAGAACTCCTGTCTAAAACTATGTTATAAGAGCGCTCCGGTAAGGTATCGAGCGTTGGTGAGGGGGGGGGGGCAGGAGTGATGAGCGGTGGGGGGTCTAGTCTCTACTTTATGTTATTGAATTTCATTACCAGCTAATTTGATAGGGAGGCCTCAGTCAGTGTTGCCTCCCCCCCCACCACCCACTCCATCTCTCACTCTTCACTCTCTCTCTCACTCCTCTCCCCTCTCTCGTTCCCTCCCTGCTATGAACCAACTAATATAATAATATGTCGACGGTACAGTCTCTGGCAAGAGACAAATATTCTCCTCCTTCAGCCTTTCAGTACAGTCTCAGACGCGAAGTTCAAGGAGAACAATCTGCCTCTTTAAATATCTCATTCCATAAAATCTGCTTGGAGTTTCAAACAATATTTACTTAATGCTAAAAGTGAGGAGCGTTTAAAAATAATTGCTAAATTCAATTGANATATATAATATTTCTGTTTAATTAAATATAATAATGAGATCATTTGCAGTGAATGGCCGGGAATGTCATTATTTTATAGCACGTAACTTACTCCTTCTAAAGCCAAGTAAGTAGTAGGAATTTAAACTTCTTAATGTGAATTAAATTGTTAATGCGCACTTATTTTGGTAAAATTTGATGGAAGGGAATGTCAACGACAATTATTTAAATTTACATAAATAATTTTAATCAAATTATTTCTGAAAAGCAAGTTGCATACTGACTTACTAAAGAATCAATTTTTTTTTTTCATTTTATAAAAAAATAAAAATGAAATTAAGAATTCTTAATTATGTGGAACAGACTTATTATAAACATGAATCAATAATGACAAATTAATTTGGATACTTCTTTCTTGTCACATTTATCGGCTAAAAATGTTCAATAGGTCTCATATGAAATTTTTCTCGTTCCAGATTCGATTTGGAAAGCCTTTGAAATCAAAACGAGCATTTTTGGCCCATAAACGAGCTTGAATGTAAGTATAACAAATTTTTTTGTTATAATCGGAAGAAGTGTTCCACATTAAAATTAAATTTTGTGGAATCTACTGTCATGTCGCGAATAAGTCCGACTAGTTTAATTCTATAAGCAACCATTTAATATTTCAATACTACTAAGAAATAAGTAATATATTTAGATAAATATAGATATTTAATTTTGATTATTAATTAGATATGAATAAATATTTGAGGAGGATTGGCAGTGCAAGCTATTCTTACACTTGTTGCTTGAGAAAGACATCTAATTCGAATTTACAACTTTTATTAACAAATTTTGTCCCTGAGACTCCCTCGCAAAACTAATTCTTTCTTGTTTTGCCGTTCTGTCATGGGTAGATGTCTGTAGGATAAAGAGCTGTACAATTTATTCTTCCAGCTGAATCGGATCAGAGAAGGCATCAGCTGAGTAATTTATATACCATATATTTGATTATTATCAACATTGAAATGTTTGGCACATTATAAATTTAAAAAAAATCTAAGTTGAGGGAGGTAGTGAACCTTAAAAACGGGTTTAAATAGAAGATATAACCTTTTTTTTAGATTTTCTGTAGGGTAATAATGCTGTTCACACCGGTATGATTATGTGATTTTTAATAAAATTCAATAGATATATAGCGACACTACATTAAGAAAAAAAATATATGGCTCAGGACAAGCTTCTATATTATAAATAAAAGATTGACCTGGGCGGGATTTGAACCCGCGTCAGGATTGCGAGACCCGTACGGATCCCCTGAGCTAGCCTGGCACCCCCCTGAAATTTTTTAAATGAGATTCCTAAAGTATGGAGTCCCCATTCGAACATATTTCGTCGATGAAGAGATGGAACTCATCTCTTCATCTGGCGTGGGACCCGAAGACATCCTTCTCGCGAAGGAGGAACTCTACTACAGAATCCTTGTCAAATATCCGGAAAAAGGCTGACGATCCTCACTCGTATGGGAAAAAGGATTATTGCTACTGTGCAGATACCCCCGTGTATCCTGCGCCTCAAGGTCATCCAGGGAGGGGTATTGGCCAGGGACTCTGGCACCTCTTAAGTCGTCCTCGCATTTTATCTAATTTAAGTTTATTTCCCAACAACTGGCTGTTCTCCAACGAAGTGCACATAACTTATTCGCCTCATTACGGATTCAAGAGCAGGGAGTGGTAACGCCACAATTCGGTGGGGACATTAATTGGGCTTTTAATATTCAAATTGACACAGGCTTCTTGTTCGTCGAATTCCAGAAGAGTTCTTCTCGGATAAAAATATTTCTCTCGTAAAAAGTAGAAAAAGACTACTTTTTCCTTTAAATCCCGGTCTTTTTCTTTTTATTCCATGCCATTTTTTAAAGAATGACTCCTTATCGATCAGCTACTGGAGTTTAAGGCCCGAAACACTGTCAGTCAAAATCAAGGACATTCGCCAAAATTTTTAATTTCTTTTTCTCAGTAAAATCCGGTTTAAGCACCTTTAATAACCCGTTTAAAAAACACTTTCCAGTTCTTTATTATAATAGGGGTCCTCCAAGTTATGCGTAAATGAAGTTTTCAAGGTAAAATATTTTTATCTATGCACTTTTTTAACACCTTAACTTCAACTGAAAGAATCATTACATTTGTATTTTTTTCCACTAAAAATGTAATAATCATATTATCAATAAGGAGAGTAGAAGCGAAAGAGGCACTAAGAATATAAATTCTCAAATATTTTCCTCAATATGTGTTTTCTTAAATATAATTAAGTGCATAAATACTATAAATTACATTTTACACCACGTTTATCAATAAAGATATAATAACTGTTTTATATGTAGCATTCTTCTAAAGGCTCTAGCAGATTGCAATCATTGATAGTGTCACCCAAGACTTAATGAAAAAAAATGTGAATATCTTGATTTCATTGAGGGTAATCTTACAGTTATTTCAACAATTTTAAGGAAATCAAAATGCAGGAAACATATCTAAAGGTGTGAAATTAAGGGTCACTTTTATTTTTAAACAAATTATTTTATTTGAAATCTAATGAGTTCGAGGGGGATTGTAAAGAAGATGTTAGATTTTAAATCATCTTTAATATCTTCTTTTTTATTAGTATTATGAATTAAATATACTATGTCTTGGTTTAAAAAAATGGTATTTTTCTAACGCTTTTATTCTATACGATTACAGAAAACGGATGTAACTATGAATGTTGAACGCTTCCTTCAATCCTCCATCATCCCCCACTTTCCTCTCGAATAGTCTAGAGGCAGCCTTTATAATCTTTCTATTCTAGGTTATACAATCTATCTCAATCCTAGAATACATATATCTCTTACTTTTTACCATAAGGGATAAATTACTCGTAACAGATCTTTTATATTTACAATACAACATTCATTTCACTATTTCAATATAACTTTATTTATGTTATTCAGTTTCACTCATTTTATATCAGTTTTTCTCAAGCTTTCGTATTACTTAGCAGACTCATTGTCTGAAAATGATTATATATATATATGTGTGTGTGTGTGTGTGTGTGTGTGTGTGTGTGTGTGTGTGTGTGTGTGTGTGTGTGT
>KZ807924.1:238852-266846 GCA_000696205.2 Oncopeltus fasciatus
ACACCGGCCCGGATAGCAGGAGATCCAGGTTCGATTCCTGGCTGGGACAGATAGATTTTTTATTCTATTCCCTCTCATTAATTGTTTAAAATTTACGTGGGATAAAATACCACAACCAAATAAAATATTTATAATTTTGTAATTATTAAATCCCATCATGGAATGATTGATATTTTATGATTGGTGGTTAATGTTATTTTGATGTTTTTGGGATGTTTGTTCGGGAACACTAAGGACCTTAACTCTGAATTAAAATATTTAAAAATTTTTTAGATTCATTTCGTCTTATTTAATAAGGTCAATGTTTTCCAGGCACTATGAATCATTTTTCTAAATTAACAGGTTAGCAATAATTGTAAACACAGGACTAAGCTATCCTTGGTTGATAACGTCAGTTGGCCTACAGTTAAGTTCTCGTGTATACTAAGTTTTTCTACATTTTCACAGGTACGCGAATTTTCGGGTAAGAAAGCAATTTTGGTCTTCCTAAAAATATTTTAGAGCAGAGAAAAGCAGACAAAAATCCGGCCCCGTAACTGATTCGACATCATGATGACGAATAATTAATAAAAGTTACATCATCACTACCCTCTCTATATGTTACTTTACTTACCGGATGCCTGATCCGAGGGTGTATTCATTGCCCAAACTTGTTTAGGCACCATAGTGATTAAAAAAGAGTGATGATTATGGTATCGGTCACCTAATGAGGAGAACGTCAAGTGAATGCGTTAAATAGATTTTCCATTATCATTATTTTCCATAATCATTCTCGAAAGAGGATTCAAATGAACGTTCACGTGGTCAAATCCCCCCCCCCTCCGCCCCTTCTTCCTACAACGAAAACCATTAAGTTAAATTTACAGGAGGAAGGAGAGAACCCCCCCATAGAGGGTGGGTCCGCACGTGGTCTCCCCTCCCCCGGCTCTTTTTGGCTCTGATGATGGATTACCGAAGTACAGAGTCACGCAGAGGGTGAGAGAGGTCGATGTATCCTCAGACGCTGAGCCCTTGAGAGAGAGAGGAACAGAGGGCGAAGGCCAGTTTAATATAATTTATTTTATTATAATTTTTCTTTCAATTTTCATTGGCAAATGCAAGAAATAAAATATATAAACAGAGCTCTTCTTAGACCTAGAAATTACATTAACTATATTAAGATATAGAAGTTGTGTCGGAACTATGTACAGTACTTTACCGTGCCGTAAAATTCTTTTACTAATTTACTCACCCCAAAAAACTGCCATCCAATGTTAAGTAGACTTCATAATTTGGGGTATTCCCTCACAATATCTATATAATTTTATAAAATTTGTGCGACAGTTACTATACATTAATAGTTGTTATTATTTATAACCAATATTATTTATTGTAAATATTATTATTATTACTATATTAAATATATTTACGAGAGAAACTAAAAAAAAAAAAAAAAAAGCTTGAGAGCGAATAGGAAATTTTGAAATTGCTTAACAATGATCAAAGGTAGACATTTGCCTAGTTGTCTTCTTAACAAGGTATCTAATCTTGGCGTTAATTAAACCTAAGAACAAAATTTAACTTCCCGCCGAAAATTAAGATGGCGAAAAAATGTAAACGACATCAGGTGCATTTTTTTAAAAGCATATGTACATTATATTGATATATTTAAATTCATATTAATACCAATTTGAAGTATCACAGGAAACCTATTGTTGACAAATTGCAATATATCTACTATCTGCGTTGGTCGAGGGAGTGATTTTAGGGGTGAAAAAATGATTTTGACCGATACTTGTATTTTTATTATTTCCACTAGCTTATAACATTTCCCCACGCAGAAGCTGCGTACTCTATGCAGATTTCCCATATTTCATTAAAGATGGATAAATATTAGGGCAAATGATTCATTTTATCAACCCTTAGTTACATTGCTAAATGTTTTAATAGGTATTTTTCTTAAGAATGTTAGAAACAATCATCACAATTATAAGTTAAAATAAATAAACAACCTATATTATAACTCTTTTCTAAATACTAATAATAACAGGGATTACAAATTTGTTTGACTGAGCCTAGTAGTTCCGTGACACTTGGACACACCGGACCTAATGAAAAAGACATTGGTGATATTCAGTTCTGGTCTCCCTCTATACCCCCATTCCTCTGGTTCAATTGTTGGCAGTAAGGGTTTGCAGATGCTCAAATATTAATTTTTATTATTTTGATACATAGTACTTAAACTTTATTTTTTATTTATATAGATTGACTTTGTTGACCCGAGGGACCATTAGCCGCTAGATCTCAGATATCAATCCCTACGTTATATACACTCTTACACATCATATACGCTGATGGAGTCGGAAAGTTTTTCGAGAAGCAGGAGATGGGAAAAAATACACGACCTAGTATCCGAATGCGTGTAAGATAGGTATAGACCAACAGGATTTGGTCACATAAATTAGTACCACATAAGGTGGCAATATGAATATTTTAAAGGACTCTCAGTGTTTTATTCCTATTAGAGCACCTCTAATCTGAGAATCCTAAGAATCTCTTTAAAGCATTCTCTAAACTATTTAAACACCATTAAGCTTCTTGAAAAATAGTCTCTGAAAAAATACAAAAAAAAAAAAAATACAAAATTAACAGACACTGAATCAACTCGTGTAATTATTAAATAAGAAAGGGAAGATGTCCTTGAACAGCGAAAAGCGCTTCGTTGGTTTGATAAATTTAGCAGTTGAGATACGAAATTTGAAAGAAAGAAAGGCTTCGGACGACCATTAATAGACATTGATGAGGTTCTGCAGGAAGCTGTTGAG
The DNA here is from genome assembly GCA_000696205.2 of Oncopeltus fasciatus. Lineage (NCBI taxonomy): Eukaryota > Metazoa > Arthropoda > Insecta > Hemiptera > Lygaeidae > Oncopeltus > Oncopeltus fasciatus. Next base: position 241,657 of record KZ807924.1, read on the forward strand.
TCAAATCCATCCAAAAGTTCTAGCGAACTTGCCAGGGAGTGTGGTGTGTCGAAACATACTGTTAGTTGCCTTTTACTCTCCATGGAGAAGGTTAAAAAGAGCAGTACACTGGTTCCTCATTAACTTAATCCTTAGGAATCAGCTAAGAGGTTATAAATTTGTGAAAACTTGTTGAAACTCCCTTCTGATATGAGATTTTCCCGGAAGACTGGCACCAGTGATAAAACGGGTATGTTGTACCTTTCGGCAAGTTCGCGAGTACTTGAGGACGGATGAGACTCAACAGCTTCCTGCAGAACCTCATCAATATCCATTAATGGTCGCCCGGAGCCCTTCTTTCTTTCAAATTTCGTATCTCGACTGCTAAATTTATCAAATCAACGCAGCGCATTTCGCTGTTCAAAAACACTTTCCCCTTCATATTTAATAATTTCACGAATTGCTTTTCTTGAAGATAATGAAGTAACATCGAAGAAAAGAAGACATTTCTCAGAAGTAGCATCATAAATGTGCAAATTTAGAAAAATGTCACGCAGTGCGTAAAAGGCTTGAATTCCTTGAAGGAAACCGGCTGAACGATTTATCTTGTAAAGGCAATTTCTCTCCAAGTCTTACAAACTCATCCACCAAAACTCTTAATTTAGCCCCCACCCCCCCTTCTGGAATCGCCACACTACCGATTGCTTACAATGTAAGCCGTAACGTTGGCAGATAATCCTTTATCAAAAAATACATTTTTTAAATTTGTGTTTTTTGGATCTACCGAGTGCAACGTCCGTCTTTAGAAAGCTCACTAGAGTGCGCTATTGCGTGCTTCCGCCGTATAAATCAGCTATTACAGTGTGTGCCACAACAACTAAATGGACATTTAAGAGGTCTCTCAGAATGTACAATTGAAATACTTCAGCTCCATGAATGTTTTTACCGTTTGCTTTTCTGCGTCCCTTAAGTCAGAATTATAATTTTTTTAAAAAATTTCTTTTGTTGGACATTGTGATAAGTTATAAAAGTGAGTGATATTTTTGTTGTATTACTCATAAGTTAGTTATGGAAGTGATGTTAGGTATATTGTGTAATATGTTTTCTGATATCGGTATTGTTACGTGGGTTTTACACTTTTGATGAAATAGTGATGCATTACATCGCATCACATTATAAAATTGATGAATAGCTTGATTTCCTTATGGAAAACATTTTATGCAGATATGGAGGTATTTGTGATTTTACTACTGATTCTCCCTGAATATAAAACTGCTCTCTTATCCGATTTCACTTATTCACGAACTATACAAACGGTTTGTTGAAAGAATCTCAAATCACAAATCTGTTATAGCTGTTTTAAAAATATTGGGTGCTCAACGTTTTTACAGTTGCATTCCTAACTATAAAACTTTAACATGTATTTTTATCAAGCCATTTAAAAGTTTTATATAAATACCTTTTTTTTTACACTGTATAACACAACGCTTAAACAAAATTAAAACCAAATGTGTTTACCAACATAAGTTTATCTACAGCGCCAATGACTTCAGCATTCGACACGCGCGCAATAAAATAAAATTAAATTAAATTAATTTTTTTAATGATAGAATTTTTGATTGTGAATTTTTTTTTTTGCATGCAGATCCTAAAATGCGTCATTGGCGAGGCAAGGAACTGCTCTGGTTCCGCTTCTCGGAGAAGATGCTGGCCAGCCAGGTGGTGAAGGCCGGTCTCTGGGTGTACGCCAGGCCAGCCAGTATGGACGAGGACCCTCAGACACTCCTCATCGAGGTCTTCAGCCTGACCAACTCTGAGCCGCCTGCTCTCGTCCATGGGCCCAGCAAGAAGGTAAGTGCCACGCTTCCTTGTAACAGGAGCTTCTGCTTTCATATCCCGCCCGGATGTAATTCCCTTTCGACAACAAGTTTGTAACAATCACGTTACTCGGTGTGTACACAATGCACATCCCCTATGTTAAGTCCGTTAAGGTGGACGAAAAACGAGAGTAAATGTCTAATTTGATCTTTACAAACCGATCACACAAGAGCTGCGTAAACTGAAGAATTCCACAAAATTCTACTGGATGAATTTTTGTATTTGAACTTTACATATCCTGTAACCACCCCCCTCCAAAGAATATATCCTTCATCAATAAAGAATCCATGTTGAGTTTCACTACTCTAAACTAAATATTAAACCTGCTGTAGGAAAAAAAAAAGTTTATTATTATCTCTACTTGACATTACAGATAATCGTCCTCTCCTATTGGTCCGATTTTGCTACATTACGAACTGAGTCTTTCTTTTTAAAAAAAAAATACCTACCTGCCAAAATGTATTCGGTAAAACTAAAACTGTGAGCTATAGAGCGTTGAAAAACAGACGGATTTCTGTGGACAAACACGCACACATATATGTTCATATACATTTTAAAGACCATCACTTTTGGTGTCTACTAGGAAGAGTAGTAAAAATTTAGACAAATTCTACCAATGTTAACAACCTCAATTTCTTTAGAATTAGCTGAAAATGCTCTAAAGGAAAAGTTAATGTTAGTGGAGAGAGATAATCAACTCTATTAATTCGTTCTTAAACTTCTTACTTAATGTTCTCCTTTGGTATAAATGTTAAATAACTTATACGCTAGTAAAATAAATTTTGCAACTGTTATTATTAAATTTTGTCTCCGTAACCTCCTCCTCATCGGAAGAAAAACAAATGAATTAGCTTAAATTACCAAGAAAAAAAGAAACCGATTTGTGTAAGTTGAGAACTGTGTAAGTAATAAAGATTTTTCATTCTCAATATGTTGAACATAAATGTATGCGTTTTCTAATAAACATTATATAGAATATAATGTTATAAAATTACATTTCAAGCCTATTTTGATCTATGCGTTTTATTGTAACGGTAATAACAACGAAGAACGCTAGAGCGCGTACAAAAAATAATAAATATATATNGGTTAAAAAAAAAAGAAGAAGCTTATATATCCAATTTGCTTTCAGTATTTCAAAAATTGTGGATGGTAGAGCATTTCCAGAAAATATGTATGTGTATGTATATATACATATATGTACATTTTTTTTAACAGACCATACTTTTAGCCTCTCCATAGGATTAGTAATCTCATTGTACCTTCTTTCTAGTGAGATTATATTTAACATTTACATTTAAATCCATCTTTATTAAACCATGAGGAATCTGCTTGTATGCACACCATAAAGATTCTGCATATATTGTGGTCATTTAAAGTTTCTGACATTATAGATTTTGGTTATTCTGATGCCATTTATGGTAATAGAATAGCCAAAATTACACCAGGAACCTCAAACGACAATATCTGCCGGATCTATTATTTCCCGTTAATCTACACTTGGTATGTTCCAGAAGTCCCTGTGACAACGTCAATATGTCTGTTTTGTGGTCAATTAATGTAACTTCATTTGTAAATCCCCTTATATAAATAAAATACACATTTTAAAATAAGTATAAATCAGTTTATTTTATTCCATTTATGCCATAACAATAGAAAATATAAGTAATTAACATTAAACAATATGTGAAAGAAATGTTACAATAAAATTTCCTCTAAAAATTTATTAAAACAAACAAAATAAAATTTGAAGAAGTTAGCTGAACATCGAATTTTGTGAGGAAGGATTGATCGAAGATTCGGTCTTAGAATTTGAAGAAATACAAGTAAATATACGTTCGCAATACTAAGATATTTTTTATCTATAAATCAGTTTTTATTTATTCAAATCCCAAGACCGAATCCCCGATCAATCCTTCCTCACAAATACAATAAACTTATGGGTCCACAGCTACAGTTCCTCGGTGAATTGCGGAACACATCTTTGATAGGGGACTGTAACGCTTCGGCAGCTTAATATGACGTAACTGCTATGTGTAGGAGACGAGGCCGAGAGGCGGGCGGGGAAGATGGATCAACATAGACGTCAAGCGGCTCGTCACAGAATGGTTCAAGTCTCCAGCTGACATGATGGCACTGGCGCTCCACGTCACAGCTCACGGCAAGGAGGGCTCAGTCAGTAACCAGAGGCTCATCATCACCAACACCAGCCCGGAGGCAAACTCATACGTAAGTCCGTTCAACATACTGTCTACTGTTTTAATAAAATCCCCATACGGAGCTATTCCTTGAGCGAAGCCACGAACAAGCCGTCTTTGATGATTAGCTAGCCTTCGTATCTCAAATCGATACTTCTCAACAGGAAATCAGTTAAATTAAAGCCGAGAGACCTTACTTCGGGGGGACGCTTAAAAAAAAAAAATTTTTTTTTAATGTTCGCAATACTAGCATGATATCTTATGTATTGCAACAAATTAAAGTAGGAAGTGAGAGGGTTGTTTCATGGGAGATGTTGTTATTCTCAGCCTGGATCGGTTGAGGCTAAAATTATACATTTCAATTAACATAATGTATTGAAATTACCTTCTATTTAATCGCTACTTACGGACTCTACATATATTTTGGAAACTTAGTTTCCTTTCCGATGCTTGAGTGGTTTTTCTGAAGCTTTTGTAGCTTTCAGCAGAGTTTACCGAGGGCTCACGTGCATTCCCGGGAGGAGCCAGTATTCGATTGCGCCGATGCATGAAGCATAGGTACTTCCGCCCTTCGGCATCGTTCAACCTCGTGCTTTTCCCTTCTCACCATCAGCCGTTCTTCAACATGTGCGGGGACCGTTAAAAGGAAGGCCCATAAAAAAAAAAAAAAACCGTGAGGCCTGGGAAATTGGCGAAGGGATAATTGGTGTCGGTTGCATGTTCGCTACCGGTTAACGAGAGGGTACAAAGTGCGATAACCTATATATGACGAGGAGTGGCCCAACACTCCACCTTGCATGGCTCCATGTCTCCCACCGGCCAAGCAGTAGGTCTTCTCGTTCATGATATGTTCAATTATCTCTCATAAGTAGATTTATTTTCGAAATTAAGAAGATTTAGGAGATGAGTTATTAATATGAGATGGGTTGGCTTATTGTTAGTGGTTTAGTTAGTTTACTCTTTCCTCTTTGTTTATTATAAATGATTTACATAGTAAATTGACTTAACTATTAAATACATTATCTTATTCTAAATTTATTTTATATTGATTGTCATTTTAAAAGCATTTAGACCTGATCTTTTAAATGATACTGCTATTTGTTGTTTTTTTACGGAAAGCTTGTCGATCTATTATTACCAGGTTTCCAATTATTCATGAGTGCATAATTTTATAATACTATAGAACAATGAAGGCTAACGTTATAAAATCAAATGGAGAGTTTTTTGACTAGATATTATTAGATGTTTTTTTTGTTGGGGTTCGGTCAAGATAGATTTTTAAAAAATACAATTTAAAAAATGTGTATTTTTTAATTATCTGCCAACTTTTCGGCTTACATTATAAGCCATCTTCAGGGCTGTTGAAATATACCATAAGAAAATAAACATAAAAAATTAAATGATTTACACATTATTATTACATAGAACTGCTACAACTAAATGTAATGTGATATCAAAAAGTATGTTCAACTATTTAGAAAAATTCAAAATACAAACTATTAAAAAAATATTAATTACATATATTTTTTTTGTATATTGTTTTTGGCATTTTGAATATTCCCTCACCTCCAGCTTTGGAACTTCTTACTAGATTGCTGTCTGCGTGCATGAAGCATGCGCGTCCAAAAGTAGTGGTTTTCAGATGACCCTCATTTTCATAGACTCTGTTTTAAATAACACAAAATAAAATTATGAAGGACTCTGAAATCTACAATTGGATAACTTGGAAATTAAAGTATGGTCAAGGTTAATAACATTTTTTTTATTATTAAATATTTTTTATTATCTGCCGAAATTTCGGCTTACATTGTAACCCACATTCAGAGCTATAATGAAAGGGAGAGGGGACTTATTGTAACCAGGATCAAATGTTCTTACAATATAAGCCAAAACATCAACAGATAATAAATAATAAATTTCTTTAAAAATAGTATTTTTTTTTTCTGTATTATCCATGACCAAACCCCAACAAATTTTCTACGGTGAAAACTCTCCATTTGAACTAAAAAATTAAAAGTGCTAGGTCATTTCAAAATCTGCTTTTTGGAAGTCACGTTTCAAATTATTATTATAACATTATTTTCTTATTCTCGAGGAGAAATAGAAGAACGAGACAGGTCAATTTTGCATCCCTTTTATGCAGGCAATATTCTAATAAAGCAAGTATTCTTGTACAATAATGAGAAATCAGTAGTTTTTCCAGACATCTCAGCAATAATCAAATATTGAGAGTTCTAGAGGTTCACAAGCTTATGCTGATTAAATGTAAATAAAAATTAAATTTTTATAAAATAAAAATGTTTTTATTTTATTTCATACTGTATTTTGTTAAAAACAAAAGTGAAAGAAATTTGAGTTATTGTAAAAAATAACATGATAAGCAAAATTTATGAGAAAAAGTACATGTATGAAACTGAGCCAATGTGCATTAAGTTTTTAAAAATGCATACTACTCAGCTTGCATGATGTGTTCTGAATTTTCCAAGATGCCACTTCTGGCTCCCAAGCACATCTACATCCTCAAATGGTGGTTATCTACAATTTTCTGCTTCTGAACTTGAGGAATGGATCTGCAGGCTTCTGATATTTTTCATCAGATATGATTAAGTGGGTGGGTGGGCATAAACCATACTTTTTTAATACTCTCCATTAAAAAAATATCTAGAGGTGGCAGATCGGGAGACCTTTCTGGATAAAAATGTATCCATCACAACTTATCCACCTGTTGTTAAATCCTGCTATCAGCTCTTTTTGTTTGCTGTGAATAGTGTGAAGGACATCCCTCTTGCTGGAACCACACATCTTGTTTAATGGGTCTTTCATGAACTGGAATATTTTTTAAAACAATTTTCCCCTTACATTTTTCACTCAAATCAACAACTTAAGCAGGAAATGTATTTCAGATATCTTAAAATTAATACCCTCTGTGAGTCTTATATGAGCTCAAGCTTTCACAACTTGAAAAATAATTTTAAATTCGGCATTTAAGCTTTTTTTTCACAAATTGTTGGATGGATTTGTTAATGGGCAAAATTGGAAAAGGGGGAGGGGTACTTAGAGGAAGATCAAAATTAAAAACTTCACTATTACTAGTGTTATGAAATATTTGTAGAGCTTGATAGAAATTTACTAAAATGCAAAATATATAAAATTTATAAAAAAAAAATATAAAANAAAAAAAATATAAAAAAAATAAAAAAAACACTTATTGAACAAGATTTTAATAATGTAATAAAGAGGGTTGAGTATTCCCTTCTTTCATTAAAATTGTGAAACCAAATTCGATTTGGGGCTTGTTTATGCAAACCAAATTATTGGATTAAATAGTACAAAAGAGATGGGAGGAAGAACTAATTGAATAACATTAATATCTTATTAGTAGTAGCATAGTTATGAAAATATATATACATCATAATTGTTCTATAAGTAATCCTTATGAGGGTGCATAATGATGAAGACATTTAAGAATGCATCTAAAAGAGTTAAATACTTTCCCCAATTTTCCCCTAATGAATGTCTTAAGCCAGTCACAAAAACATGAATTTCTCCCTAATTGTAATTTCTGGTTTTAGGAACAGATTAATGATTTATTCTTGTTTACACATTTCTTTAAAGAATCTCAGGGAATGTGCTGTTTCCCTGCTCCTTCAGGGTAATGGACTTCTTTTTTTCTTTTTCTTTTTTTAAATATTAAGAAAGTTTTTTGATTACTCTGAAATCAGTTTTCAAGAAATTTAATAGCTGAAGCTTTTACAAACTAATTATAACCATAACTATAATAATTGATATTAAATTTAAAATGATCCACCTAATGATTCTTTAACCCATTTCACGAAATTTTAACTTTTGATTTGTTGGATAGGTACCATTCCTAGAACTCCACACATCAGAGATGAGCAAACACCGTGAGAAGCGCACCATTGGTCTCAATTGCCCTGAGAACTCTGAGGAGACCCGTTGCTGCCGCTACCCACTGACAGTGGACTTTGAGGAGTTTGGTTGGGACTGGATCATCGCCCCCAAAAAATATGAGGCTAACTATTGCTCAGGGGAGTGCCCCTTCGTCTTCCTCCCCCAGTACCCCCACACACACATTGTCCAAATTGCAAACCCCTCTGGGACCTCCGGGCCCTGCTGTGCTCCTAGGAAAATGTCCTCCATTTCCATGCTTTACTTTGACCAGAGCTTTAACGTAATTTATGGCCTACTCCCTGGTATGGTGGTTGACAGATGTGGCTGTTCCTAATCGATAGATTTTTTTTTTTTTTTTCAGTTACCTCAATTAATTATAAATTGATAGAGACAAGAAAATTCATATTTGAAAAAGGAAAAAAAAATGAGGAAAGGATAAAATTATAAACTACTTAAATCTCTGAGTTCAATGGCGAACTATATACCTCATTGTTAATTACTCTTATCTCTTGGTAATCTAGTTTAGAGGTTAATAGTCACAATTCAAGGTAGTTACATTGTAGCAGAGTTATAATAAAGCAGTGTACAAGGTATATAAGTGATGGTCAAGAACTCTTGCATTGTTGATAATTATTTATTTGTTGTATCTGTTGTTTTTATATAAGAAAAAAATTGACATTTTTATTTTTCTAAATTATTTAAAATATTGAATAGGAATGAATTTGATAACGTAAGTGATGTTTCCATTAAATCCCTCCCCTCAAATAAGGGAATTTATTAAAATAATAATAATGGAAATTTACATTGATTGTAGAGCTTAATATGGCATTGTGATAATCTGAATTTTATTTTTAAGTTTGAAGTGTACAAAAATAAATCACCATAGTTTGAACCAATTCAAGTTATGTATAATTAAATCAATTAATACAAATAGCCCTTGGTATTTTGTGAATTGTTTCTTTGTGATTTTTGTACTAATTGATCAAAATAGTGATAGATAATTGTATTTTAATAAGTATATATGAAGTGATATAAACTTTCATAAGCTATTACATTTAGTATTAAGAAAAATGAATATTGTGTGATAAATTTGTTAATTAAAACTTTATATGTTCTTTTTTAATTTTATTTTGATTATTTTATATTTTAGAATATGTTTAGAAATTAGTCAAACATTTGTCATTAATACTCAAAAGTAAGAGAAACAAATTTGCCTTTAAGCTGCCTTATGAAACAAAGTATCTTGCTTACGGAAATTTAAGTTAATAATGGTGGATTTGGCATTTTAGTTTTCAAATTTAATAGTATCTCTGTATCTAAACAAATACAAGACTTGTCTTAAAAATTTGGTTTAAAACATAATTCATGTTTATTTTCAGTTCAAATATAACTTACAGTCAATAATATTTTATTATATTATTGTGATCAAAAAATATTAATCTGTTAAAAGTTTATATATATACACAATGAAATTTTGACTGAGAAACAAAAATATTTTGAGTTATTCATTACAAGAAAAAACCAATTCACTTTATTCTTCATCTATGCCAATCATCGTAATAAATGCTACAAAAACTCTGGGTCAAAACTCATTAATATTCTATTGAATATAAAGTTCTAAAAAAAGTATTACATTTTCTATTTTGTGCTGTGGTCATAGCAAATAGGTCATATTTTTGTAGCAACAGCAATGTATTAGTGAGCATTTTTCAACATGTATAGTTTAAGAAATTGTTTAAAATAAACCTGGTTTCTCCCTAATAAGTTTAATATTCATAGAACATATGCAAAAAAAAAAAATATTTTTGTCGTCTCTCAAGAGAATATACACGACTTTTACCCCTAAAATAAAAAATCATCTTACGGAACAAGTATGCATTTGGAAACTAAAAAACAAAGTATACATGGCTTATACTGTGAAGTAATAAATTGATTAAAAATTGATTTCATAAAAATCTATTCAAATTTATAATTTAAGATTATTAAAGAGTCATAGTATAAAACAGGAAAATGTCACAGAGATTCCAGGTGATATTAAGTAGCTAATGTAATAAAAATAACGATACACTTTATGAAATAATGATCTATAACAGATTTACTATTATAACAGAAATATTTTAATTATATTATGGTATTTTAATATTTTAATGAAACTGTTGTGTATATTGTTTGGTATGTCATTGGGATTNTAAAGAAAATAATAATTTATTAATAAAAAAACATTTCATTACTATGAAAATACCTTGCTTTATTGAAGCAAAATTATTATAGGTAATAAGGCAATATTTGAAGTAAATTAATTACATAAACATGATAATGAATGATGTTAACATTTAAATTTTCTTTAAAATTGATGCCACTATTAATAGTGAGTTTTGGAGAAGGCGACAGATCACTTTTAAAGGATAATTCTTCTGAAAGTATATGTTACAAAGGAAATGTGAACTTAATTTTATGTATGAAAACAAATATTTACCAGACCAATATGATGCATTAAGTGTTAATTTTGAGTAGATTCGTGTAAAAACTACCCAAATAGTCATTAACTTCAACGATTTTTAATTCTCTTAGACATTTGATTCATAATATACTTTTAAAGAAATGGATTACAATTCGGGAAGATTGAATTCATGCATATAACTTTCTTTACTAATTTTTCTTTAGTTTTGAAAGTTAGTGACTTGGAATAAAATAATATTACATTAATTTTATACAATAAATGCAAGGGAATAGAATAAAAAATCTTACAACCTCAGCCAGGACAAGACTCCCAGTAGAGTGCGGGGAATATAATTAATCATCTGGCTAGCCTCGGTAGTGTAATTAGTAAACATGCCAGCCTGGTAAACAGGAGATCCGGATTTGAGTCCCGGCTGAGGTAGTAAGATTTTTTCATTCTATTCCCTTGCGTTTATTGTATTAAATTTTTTTTCTTTCTAAAAGGTATTACCTATAAAAACTTTCATCTAATAGCATAATGTATTAGTTCCACAAATTAAGCTTAGCCGCATAATAACCTAAATAACAGTTACCTCAAGATTACTTTTATGTAATTTAATTAAACTAATATTGAATCAATAAAATATGAAAAAACAAAGAAGAAAAAATTATTTTCAATTAAAAGTAAAGTTTAATTTAAATTGCAGAAAAATTCTGGATGTATTTATAGTAAATGTATATTAAAAACCAGAGGAACAAACAAAAAACCATTCATTGGCATGACAAACTGAAATTATTGTTCATTTTATTTCATCCTTCTTTATTCCACCACTCTTCAGTTTTATGTCATGTTGAATGGTGCTTAAAGAAAAAAAATACAGAGCAAATATTCTGATAGATTTGGAACTAGTTGTTTGGTAGACCTCTAGAGGTTTTAAAACATGATTTTATCAATACTCATTTGGCACTTAATGTACACAGCAATCCTAGGAGGCATTGTTTCCTTAATAGGCCTATTGTATTATTCTCTGTTAAGGCACTTAAATTTTATTTTAAGCTTTACAAATCATCCAAAAGAAAATTCATTTCTCACGCTTTTGGTGTCCTACTGGAAGAAAGCTAAATATTATATGCATAAAGTGTCTGTTCTGTTGCTCTAACTTAATTGTGATTTCAACCATCTAAGACAAGTACACTCCTCTCGAAGCAATCGAGTTCTAACAAAGGAAAGGCTGAGCCAATAAAGAAAATGAAGCCTAAGCAGAGGCAGTTTTACTCCTTAAAATGTTGATTTCGCTACTAACATAAAAAAATACATCAATGTTATTTATTTATTTAACATTTTTTAATGACTCAATGAGATAAGTAAGAGGATTTATGATAACTAAATATCTAACACAAGCAAGAATAAATTGAGTATTGTTATATAAAAATAAAAATAGTTTGAAAATGGGTCATATTAGTATCAAAGATCAAAATATTCATCACTGTCTCTTATAATACTGTTTAAAACATTGACTCTTCTGTCAGCCTTTTTCCTGCTTTATGCTAGAGTTTTTGTTTCTTAGACTATAGCCCTTAAAATGTTGATAATAAAATTTGATAACAACGTTTGATAATAAAGTTCACTCTCATTCATTGGCATTGGAACCTTAAATAATAAAATGTGTCACATAGGTCTTTAAATGGAAATTAATTTAGTACAATCTGAGTTGGCTTGCTTAACCAGTGTTTCAAACTCCATTAAATTCCAAGCAATTATAATTCTTGTTTTAGCTATCAATAAATATTCAAAACTCTTGACTAATATATTTAATTTATTATTAGTTGTGAAAAATATTGAGTAATAATTTGGTGCTTAAAAGAAGAATTTTTAAGATACTGTTGTTTGACAAGTTGGTAGCAAGTTATTGATTTCACTAAAATTTTGGTGTTTGTTTTATTGGACATACTCATCATTAGTTCATTAACCAAGCTACTAGTTCCACCAATAACAACTAAAGAAGTATTAATGACTAAAGTGAATTGATAGCTAATTTTATTATAAAATATGAGTTATGTATTTTCAAAGGATGAATTAAAAATTTTTTTAATAGAGAGAAAATATGAATATAACTCATAAAAAACTTGTTTCAATAAATTTTAAAAACATCTTTGAAGCTTTTAGGGCTGGTGTTCTGGCAAATCATCAGGATTATAATACTGTATAATTGTTTTTTTATATACATATAAGGAAGTATAATGAGAAAAAAAATTGATTCATAATTTATTTAAAATCCTTAAACATGTGTTTAATTTTCATGGGGCAAACAAATTATGGCTATCATATACAATTGTTTTCTACTAATTCAGTTCAAAATGAATATGCTTTAGTACAAGAACAGATAATTTTGGAAATATGATGTAAGTGGTGGTTATTTTGAAGTCATAGACTGAACACTTCAAAGTTAAGGATTAGTTGAGGAAATTAAAATTTGTGTCACATTTAATTAGCATTGCGTGATTCAATTATAAATTAAAAGACTGTGTGTAACAGGAAGATCTCTAGGAAGTTGGGGGTAGCAGGAGAGTGAAGTACTAAGCAACTTGTGATAAAACTTTGGGGTATTTTACATATTTTTGGAAATGGAGTTCTAAAGAGGTGTTAAATTAAGATCATATGACTCAAAAGAAGTAATAATAACTAAGAAATTTTTATTCTTGGTTTTAATTTCTTTATTTTTGACAAACTCTAATATTGTCAAGAATCAAAGGGAGGAATAGTAAATGAAATCAGAATGTATTCAAGACAGCACAAATACAGAACATGGCAGTATTCAAAGTTTGTGACTGTAAAAATAAAATAAATTTATAATTTAAGGCAGGACAATATTTACTTAAAATATTACTAGAATATGTATTGTGGATAATTGCCAAATGTGTAATTATAACATTGATTTTTGATAAGTACTAAATTATTTAAATTCAATTAAACAATGAAATTAATAAATAAATTATTTGTTAATAATCTACTGCCATGATTTAAGATAACAACATTGTACCATATTTATATTTAATGTTCCAAAATATGTGTTGTCTAATAATACAAGGATTCTTGTAAATAGTGTTTTTATTTTCCTTATTTTTCTGTGATTAATTTTTAAATATGTAACAATCTTAAATCTATTCATAACATTTTTGATTGAGTTATACTATTGATATTTTAAATAACATTATGAACCAGTAAAATAACGATATTTTTTTTATAATGATATGAACAATATAATTTCAACCAGAGCAAAACTACTGCATATTAAAGGGGTCTAATAAATCACCATACTTTTCGTCAAGTAACTTTATTTAAAGTTCTATTTAATTTTGTTTCAAAAACGGGTCCCCTAATACAAATTTTCTTCAGTATTGGTAAAAAAAAATTGTTAAGATCAACCAATAAAGCAAAATGTGAAAAAAAATAAAATAAATAAGTGAACACCACTGTGAAGGGAGAAGGGGCCCATCAAACCCACTCCTAAAATGCCCACATTAAAGATATTTTGAGCCCTTCCCCCACTTTTCACTACCTGACAGTCAATGAGCCACCATATGGTATTAATAGTGGTAAAGAGTTATTGGGAGATTCTTATAAAAATCCCCTTTTTTTGTTTTTATTTTTTTGAAGCATAGGTTCAGAAATGAGCTGATATCCCTCTTGAGTTCTGTGGGGTTTGTTTTGAAAATGGTCTAGTAACTCAACTGCCCTGTTGGATTGTATTCCTATTAGCGATTGGGTACCTTAAGATGCTATTCACATTATAGAGCTTAATTGGAATCCTGGTTTTGATGCCTTCAGTTTCCCCAGTTGATGAGATGTTTACTAATGACGATAAACCTTACAAAAATTTTGGTTTTGGTTTTGGTTTTAGCCCAAATGGCGAAGCCTTATGACCCTGGGGTTATGCTTTAGCAGTTGTGTACCAAGCTTTGGTATTTGCCTCTCAATTGGGATTGTCCCATTCCTAATAATTACTGAGGGAATGGTTTGAGTTTAAGCGTTCATTGAACTTGATGAAAGAATTTCACATTCCCAGACATTTGGTCAGCACCGGTAAGGTAAATTCATGGATTTTGTGATGCCAGTTATAGTGTTACATATTAAGTTATATTTTGTCTTGTTGATTATAGCGCTGCTAGGTTGTTCGTATATTAACAGTCAACGGATCAATTTAGACTACCCAAAAAGTCTTGATCTGTTGGAATCTTGTTTCATTAGAGTTGTCAGGCACTCATTTGTTAGCCAAACTCTTGAGATACTATGTTTCCCTCATAGTGAATGACGTCCAACTCAATGTGTTTTGTGAACTTCATGAAATCCCTGCCTTCAAGGTAGTACGCCTGCCTATTGGCAATGACAATGAGGTTTTAAATATTTTACTTTTTTTTTCTTGAAAAGTTACATTGTTTCATTAATTAAACTGGGGAACACATTTTTTGTTGAGTTATATCTGACACTGTTTTTTCACTAATTCTTGGCATCTGAATCTGAGAAAAACCTCAGATTTTGTCTATCACGTCAAACTACAAGATATCCTCAGATATCTTCATAAAAATCATGCATTTAAAAGAACAAAGTAAAAACGTACTAAATATACAGTTTACAAAACATTTAATGTAAGTTAAATCGAGTTCATACATATAAAATTGTTTAATTAATGAACACTACTTAAAAATTAAGATAAAAATTTACATTTGTAGCTTTTTCTGGAGTGTTTAGTTTGTGTACATTTGCGCTTGATGCTCCAACAATTGTCAGCCATCATATGTACAACCCATCTACCTTGATACCTTGCTTCCATGACCCTCAAATCTTGATGAAAACGCTCATCCTGCTCATCACTCACTGCACCAAGATTGTCCGGGAAATTAGCAATGTGGCTGTGTAAAAAATGCAATTTAATGCTCATGTTGCAACCTAGCTTTTGGAAGCTTTCCAAGAGTTTCTGGACAATTTCAGAGTAATTCAATGCACGGGTATTTAAAAAAAAGTCTTTAACAATGTTTTTTAACAATGAGTCGCTTTCATCTACACCATATCCATATTCCCCTTCTTTCAAAGAGGGAATTCAATGAAAATTGGCACGGAGATTTCAGCTGAATGCGGTACTGGGCATATAGCTGACGGTAAACTAAGATACTCTATTTTGCATTTGTTTTTCTTGTTATATCTCGATGTTTTCACAATACAAAAGTAACAATCACTTGAATGATCTTTGGGCTCGCGTCAAATCATAGGTATACCAAATGGAAGCTTAGAACGTGTTCCCTTGGTCCACATCCATAAACCCTTAACACACTATTTACACACTTAATGAAGCATGTGCCCATGCTTTATCTTGATCACCAAGTACTCTTTAAAATAGCCAAAATATGCTTGTCTGACAAATGTACTGATGTTTGTCCTTTGAATGAGAATGGTAAAACTGCCACATATATAACAAAACGAATCGGGGTTGTTTTCGCACTTTCGACGTGTAGGAGCAGAGGTAGCCATAAGGAAATGTTTCAATTCAAACACACTATGTAGTTCTGTACACTTCCGTTACGAAATACTAAATACTGCTTACCGACACACAACGTTTCACCAAAGTATAACAGCCGTAACTAAACAGGCAGGTCTAGAACAGAATGCGCCCCACCCACATAGAAACCAACGTGACATGATAGAAGAAAACTAAAAACAGTTTTGAAACCAGCATGCTATAGAAAACAGCTAAAAAATCTAACTCAACAGATATTGAGTTTCAAATTGTTCCCCAGTGTTATTTTTGAGGATTGAATGCACATTGGCTTTTCATTGATGAGTGGTGTTCAGTATTTGTATTCAGTGTATAAATAATTAATGATATTTTATTATATTTATTTTCTATTAATTTATATATATATATGTGTGTGTGTGTGTTCTCATGTATGCTTGAAATGTAGGTAGAATTGACCCATTTGCAAGGACCAAATTGTCGATTATAGTTATGCATTTGTATGGTGTTCATTCACAAATTACCTTATATTTGCTTCTTGGCCTCATGGGTGATCGCTACTATAGGAGACATATACGAAAGGTAAGATAAATTTATTGTGTATTATATTTCTCTGTGTAGCATTTATGTATGTCTACCGTTCTTATATGAGCTCACCAGAGCCCATTTTATTTCTTATTTCATTAATTCGTTTATTGTGCATTATTTTATTTCTCACAATGTCTCTTGAAGGTTTCCTTAACTTGTCATTGTGTAATATCTCTGAAAAACACTATGATACCATATTCAGACAAGTATTTTCAAAATGAGCTTAACAGAATTCATAGATTGAGAGAGAAGGAATAGTAAAACACTTCAGCCCTAGTATGGATGCTAGGAAATAGGAAGGCTTAGGCTTTGGTAGGCAGATTGTTTTTGGTGACTTAAGTTATTTAGAAAACAGGAAAGGGATGAGAGTAACAAGGTAGAATTACATAACAATTATTTATTAGAAACAATATATAAGATATATATGTACAATAACAAATTAATTTTATGATTTCATTAATAATTGCTAATAGTATAAATTATTCGAGAAGGTTTCACAGCACAAAATGAACATTGAACATGGAAATTTGGCAATTTTATAATAAGTTCAATGCAGAATAACAAAATTGAGTCAATATTTTTTGCTAAGAATAAAAAAATAATAGGCTTCACTGATCTCTGTTAATAAATGAATACTATATTCCTAAATAATAATAAAAAATTTTAAAAACAAAAAAACACTTTAGGGAAATATGAAATTATGCACAGGGAATCTTATTAATTCAATGGGAGCTTTTAAATTATAGAGAACTAGCAGTAATGTGAAGCATAGCATGTGAACCAATGAGTTTTAAAAATTTCTAATCTAAAAATCTTCTGTAAAGAAAACAATATTCTTTCTAGCTAATTGTTAACATGTACAGTTGAGACTTGTATAGTACAGTTGAATCAAACTAATTCCAATCTTACACTATGTTCTTTTAATACTCTCCTTTGTTTAACTATACTCTCAAATTTGTATACTCTTAACATTTTTGAAATTTAATATTTTGAAGAAAAAAAAAAGAAGATAAATAGTCATATTTCATTAGTTTTAAAAAAAACTATGTAAAGCCTCTATAAGCTTTTTTTTTTTTCTTTAGCCACAAATATGCAAGTTATAGAGTCAAATGCATAACAGTATTAGTGGTTATATTTTACTTTCCTAACAAAATAACATTTGAAACAAATAATAAGTACATTACTAAATCAACTTAAAAAGTGATTTCCCAAATATAAGGTGTATTTCATCATTAGATATACTATATGAACATATTATATAAAATATTATATATATATATATATTTTTTCTNTACAGATATAAGTATGTGTATGTATAATAACATTTATTTTGCTTTAACTTTTAATACAATTACAGTTTTAAAAAAGTCAACTAAACAAATAAGTACAAATATAGTCAATGATGAATAAAAGAAGAAGAAAAAAAGGGGGGGGGGGATGGAAACTTATTCTAAATGATACAGATAAACCTAATCAGTTAAACATTTGCTATCAAATAATAAGTAGTCTGAAACAGTAAAATCAATAATTATACTAACTTCATAAGTTGGTATGCTTTTATGAATTTTATGTAAATTATGCTTATAAGAGTTTTCTTTTAAAACTCAAAGTAGTTATTTAACTATTATTACATAATCCCATTCAATACTGATAAGAAATAACCTATTTATTCTAAAATATTAAAGAAAAAAAATATGAACAACAAATTATTAAAAATACTCAAAATCTGTATAAACTAATAAGTTAAAATTATTTTAATTTTGAATGTATTCCAATTATGTACATTTATAAATATCTTTTAATGTAGGAAACTTTAAATAAAATCATTTAAAATAACAACAATTAAATCAACAAAATAAATAATATCGTGGGGGAGATACAAGTACACAGCCTTGAAACTAAAGCAAGCAAAAATTATTTTCCAATTTACTTAAAATGAGCATGTCACTAAAATTTAAACTTACTTCAATTATTGTTTAGAACTTTGAATATTGCCAGGAGAGAAGAGGAATAAAGGAACTGCATTTCTAACCTTCAAGACTTTTTATCACTTTTTACTACTTGTTATAACATATATTTACAAATACTACACATCACACACACACACACACACACACATATATATACATTTATAATAATTCTTTATCAAACTGATGGAATAATTTCTTCTCAATTATTTTACAGTGCTCAATAAGATTGGCATATCCTCTAACTATTGAGGCGAACCTGTTGCTAGGCAAGGGTGTGGTGATAATGGTGAAGATATGGGCAAAGACTAATGCATCCAGTTCTGTAGGCCTGCAGAAAAACCACAATAAAAATCTATCACAAAAATAATTAAAACATTAATTGAGTTTAAATAAACTTTCCAAAAATAATATATATTTCTCTACTTACTTAAATCACTCATTATAAAAGGTATTCATGGGGCGCCGCTAAAGCACTAAATGTATATGAAGCTGAAAACTTAAATATGAATTTGCTATATCTGTATAGTATGCCAACAAAAACCTTCAGGATTTCAGCAAGAAAAAATCTATGAAACAAATCGAAATGTATACTAATTGTTAAATTACATTTACTATTTACACAATTTGCAAGTATTGTATACTTGGATCTCTTAAGTTGCTTTCATTATTGGGACATTTCCTGATCAACCAATAAATGGAACATAACGTGTTCAAAAAATAAAAATTTGAAGAGCTTGAAGCGGGTGGAGATAAGGTCTTAGACAAAAGGAATATTAAAGTCGTGATGAAGGATAGAGTTGGACACATAATTTGGAGCGTTAACAATTATTCTGAGAATTTTGGACTGAAAGGATTGTATTCGTTGGATATTGGAAGGCTTAGCGGCACCCCACAGTTATGCACCGTAGGTCTAGATTGGTCGTATTATGGTCTTGTAGATGGTCAGTTTATTTTCTTATGTGAGGTGTGAGCACCTATTTATAAGGCTGTATAAAAGTCCGTGGCATCTGTTGAGTTCTTGTCGTTTGATTTTAGTATGTTCATTCCAGTTGAGTTGTGAGTCAAGGTGGAACCCAAGGTAACGGACTGAATCAGAGAGAGGTATAGGGATGTTATTGTATGTAACATTATCAGGAGAATCATTTCTTAGTTGAAAATTTACTTGTACACATTTGGACTCATTTATTTTAATTCTCCATTTACTGCACCACTGCTGAATATCACCAAGGTGGTTTTGTAAATGTTAGAAGCGGTTTTGGAATCAGGGTGGGAGGCTTTGTCATCTGCAAAGAGGGCTAATAGAGTATTAGGATGAGTAGGGATGTCTGCAGTATTATAGTGAATTAAAGAAAAACCAAGAGAATGTGTATTAACCGCAACCAAAGGAATTTGGAGTCACACCCAAGAGGATGAACACAATAGAAGCTAGTTGAGGAACCTGGAATCCAAAGTGAACCACATAGTGCTAAAATTGGATGGTATTTTTAGACTGCAAACTACTGATATTTTGCTTGGCAAATACATTTACATATGGGTCTCTTGTTCAAGGTTCTATATAAAATCATAATCTGGATAGCTATGGTTTATGCTGCAGAGAACTGGACCCTCATTCGAGTACAAAAATTCTCATGCCTGAGATTCAAATGAAAAATCTTATAGAGGATATATGTCTGCATCAATGGGGAGTGGGTGCACCAAACAAACAGCGATTTAGAGGGTTTATATAAGAAAATAGAAGAGGTTATTTTTATAAAACTAAAAACTAAATAAAAGAAGAGAGACCGGGCAATTAATAATGATGGGACCAGAAGAAATTCCAACGAAGGTCCTATGATACCGGATCTTAAGAGTGAGAAGGGCAAGAGGCTGACTTCCCTGGGAGGACTGCAAAGCTTCTGGTGTTCAAGGTATGCCTGAAATTAGAAGACAGCAGCCCATGACAGAGATAACTGACGGTCAATGCTGGAGCATGACAAGATTCATCTTCAAGGTCATTGTGCCCAGGAAGGAAGGTATTGTGAGAATATTGTTGCCTGAGTAAGAAAAAATAAGTTGAAGAAAGTATCTTATTATGTGTGTGAATATTTTCTGTGCATATTCTCATAGGACTTTAAAGTCCCAAAACAAGATTTAAATATTAAATTTTTGTCAAAATTGTAAGTATGATGAAAATGATTAATAAGAATGAAAAATGTGAGATTGAAAAGTCCTATTTAAAAAAGAACAGAACTGACAACAGTGAACTTTCAGACTTCTATGTTCCACTTATTAAAGAATAGAAATAAATGGGACCATTTTTACCAAAACCCCATATTAATTAAGAATATAAAAAGCAGACAATATGAACAAGGAAAAATTTATTAACAATTTTCAAACTTCTGCTAATTCTAACTCATTTCTGTGAACCCCAAAAAGTGATTCATGTATAGGATTTGGTTCATTTACAAGACAAGAATAATCTTGGGCTACTTGAGTGTATTCATTTTTGGACACTTCTTCCTCATCATCAGATTCACTGAATACAAACTCATCAATTTCACAATCACCAGCTTCCTGAATAGAGTGAATTTTCTTGTAAATTTTGTGAAATACAGGAGATTCAATATTTTCTGAATAGCCAAGGTAAGACATCAGTGCCCTGCAATGTTTCATTATGAACTTCTGTTGCCGAATAGTCTCAGCAAGTTTTAGACCACCCTGGAACCCAGGATATGTAAGGATTGCATAGACATGTCCAAACAACAAAGCATCCACTTCATTAGGCCTACACAAACAGAACTATGAAAAAAATGTGAAGAGGGTTTTAAAAAATAAAATGTGGACAGATATTAGCAAAACAGTTACAAAAAATTGGTTTATCCATTATTAGTATTATAAACAGAAATAACAAAAAAAAGTTATATTAGAAAATTCTTGTTTATCGATGTATAAAAACAAATTTAATTCTGTAAATTGAAAAGAAAATTAGATTGTTGAATAGAAATTTAATATATTTCAAAATATGAAAGAAATAACTTCTCAGAATAATTTCATAAATCCATCAGTAAACAATAAGAAAAAAAAATGGTATGCACTTTTAGAAACAAGAAACATTAAACTAAAATAGATTAACAAATAAAACAAAAAAAAAAACTTCTTCATAAATTGCTATGAATCACAGAGTTGGCTTTAGTTTCTGTCATCAATGTTTGAAACAAGGGTCATCAAAACTCAATGATTTTAGTAAATTTCAAAAGAATCAAAAGAAGTCATTCTTCTTGCACAAAGCATTGAAAATATGTACAACAATGAGTGGCACATAAAATATGGGGCATATGCTAATGCAATTAATAAACTAATTATAAATGTATAAAACATTATAAACAGATAAAAGAAATTGAAAGTAAGACAATTTAGGATGGAATAAGTTATGATAACATTTATCTTTTATGCCATAAGTTTTTCTTATTATAATGATGTGTTTACAGATATAATTATGGATAAGAATTTAAAATTTACTACTGATTTCACTTAAAATTGAAAAGAAGATAACTGGTTTTGGAGATTTATCATGCCAGGTGGTACCAAAAACTAAAGCAAGTAAAGCTGGTCAATGTTAACCCTAGTCAACAACAGGTAGTACCCCCGAGGTTAAATTGGGAAACTATCAACTAAAGCACTAATAATGAGGCTATTACTACTAAAGATAAACATTTGTGTGCGTGAATGTGCACGTGCGCATTGGCATGTGTGTTTGCGTGTGTGTGTATTTTTTAATTACAGCAGATTAATATATAATCCAGGTTTGATTCCAGACTGCAAAGAAACAAAAAATAAAAACTTTGAATGAAAAGGAAAGTAGAGAAGAAGGTTTTTTAGGAGATTTTAATGAAAAGGATAAAGAAAATAGAGAGACTAGAAAACTACAAAATATGTACTATAATTTGATACTGCTACTACTTCTAGGTTGGATAGAACTGAAGTGGCTAATTAGGCGAGGAAGAACTTCAAATGTTATTGAGGGGACAAACTTCGCATTCTTCCAACAGAGAGTGTTTGGATTGAAAATATATATGAAAACAAATTTAAAATGATCTAGTTTTGGTTAGTAAAAGAACAAATATGTTTAACATTCAAAAGGAAAGGAATAGTAATAAGTAATAAAAGAAAGTATACCTACATATTTCCAAAGAAAAAGCGTTCGTTTCCAAGACGATCACTAAGAGCTCTGCAACCCCTGTCAACTTCTTCATAAACCTGAAAATTAATGACTAAGTTTAGAGTTTCTATAACAAAAATGACTGAGTATATGAAAATCAATGTATAAAGTTATTATCACAAACTTGGCATATGTCACTTTCATTAGCTTTTGAAACATATTTGCTGAAAATTTAACAATAAGGACTTAGATGAAGAAATTAGAGATTTGTAAATGGTGTCAAGGCATGAGGACCCAATTATGGAATAAGGAAAAATTAGGCAAAATGATAATTTTATATGTATTCATAAATACTTTTTCTAGGTTTCACCACGTCAAAACTTTGTTTTTTGCCAATATTTAAAATATCATGGAATGGTTTTGTCAGGACTAAATGTAGAATGATGCATGATATGCTCATTCTACATTTAGCCCTGAAGAAACTATCACGTGTGCGAAAGCCTGGCAAAAAATAACTTTTCAACAGGGTCAGGATCAGAAAAAGTATTTATGGATATTTGTGGCCAGTATTAGCCTACCTGAACAGTATTATACATTAAAAGGTATAAAGTTTTATAATATAAAATGTATAAAGAAGCTTGCAGCAGAATAAATATAAAATACTCTTATGGTATCTTAACTAAGTCTATGATCGAGAGTTTCACTAACATAGGCCTTTGCTCTACTGAATCACTTGGACTCTAGGTTCAAATCTAATAACTTTTCATACAATTTAACTTATTCTAACACCAAAGAAATTGTCGATAGGAAAAGGATACTTCATTCAATTATTTTTATTAGACTTATATACTTAGTAGTTGCCTCTATATATATGAATAAATATGAACAAGATGAAGAGAGATCTTAGTGAACACAAACTAAAAAAATACAATGAGTATTTTTTTTTTGTTCACTATACTCACTCTTCCTCCCTTCCTTCTGTTTTATTGAGTATATACATCATGCCAGGTAGTGTATATATATATATATATATCTGACTGTGTGTGTTTGACACACACATGTGTGTTAACCGCCCCTGATATACTAATTGATTAATAAACTCAAAAACAAATACCTTTATTCAAATAATAATAAAAAGATAAAGTTTAGTGATGAATATGAATGTACAATTTATTTTTAAGTAAGAGACAGATTGAGTAAAAAAATATTCTTACTCATTAACAATNGAACATTGAACATGGAAATTTGGCAATTTTATAATAAGTTCAATGCAGAATAACAAAATTGAGTCAATATTTTTTGCTAAGAATAAAAAAATAATAGGCTTCACTGATCTCTGTTAATAAATGAATACTATATTCCTAAATAATAATAAAAAGATAAAGTTTAGTGATGAATATGAATGTACAATTTATTTTTAAGTAAGAGACAGATTGAGTAAAAAAATATTCTTACTCATTAACAATGCCATTGCAGAATTAAGTTTTAACTGTTTATCAAGTTAAAAATATTTTAAAATAATGAAGTTGGCAATGATTTTAACGAGAATATCTACAAAAACTATTTAATTTTTACTGACTAATATGCATATCCATTAATTTTATATACAGCACACAATTTGTTTTTCTTACCTTATCCAATGATTTCCTGTACCAACCCAGAGCATTTAATCGTTTAATAACTTGCTTTCTCTTGAGATAAGGGAGTACATGATTGAGTGGGAAAGGATGTACAGAACCATATCTAGGCTTAGTAACATTGGAGTAGGTTTCAGGCTCAACCCAAGATACGTAATTCTAAAAAAAAAAAAATAAATAACAAATTATGATAGACAAATCTATTACATCTTGTTTAATTAACATACAGGTTTTACTTATTGAAATTACCTCAGCATTTCCTAGAACAGTATTGACCAAAGACATGTAGGCTCTCATATCTGCTTTTTGTATAGGATCAAGATGATCTGAAAGGGAGTAACCCTGGAAAATCATCATTAATGAACTATTGTAATTATGTAGACCAATGACCATAAAAGTAATAAGACAATGCTATCATCTAAAAAAGTGAAAACAGCATACCTTGAGATATAGTCACATAAGACTATTTTCTTACAAGTATCAGTTGTAGAAGGCTAATGACTCAAATTAAGACTAAGGAGGGAATGGATTTATGTTTATCTAAAAACTTGTTAAACAGTAAATTTTCATAAAAGGGATTTAGACCATTTTCATCAACATTTTTTATAAATATTAATGTTTAAATAAAATTAATATTTTCTAGGTATTTTTAGGTTTCTGGGTTTTAAGTTAGTATGCAACCAAATCTTAGGAGGGGGGAGTGGAAATTTTAATACCTATATACTATTAGGTATTGAACATTTTTACTTATACTATAAACTATTTGATATGATAATATTGATAATTGATAATCTAATAAGATTCAAATTAACAATAGATCTTGTAGGGATCTTAATGCCACTACAACTTCAAAGTATAAAGGTGGGCAGAACCATGTATTAGTTTTTATCAAGCATCTGGAATTCTTTCTTAAAACATTATATTATAGTAGGTTGTATATA
>KZ807924.1:266879-306953 GCA_000696205.2 Oncopeltus fasciatus
ATATAAATTACATTTGTACTTAGAAAGAAAATCTTGAATATTATTACAACAATGAATATTAAGAAAATATTGTCATTAACACATGGAATTTCCCTAAGATTATTAGGATTGTAATAAATATTACTTCAAAAAAGAATATAGCAATAACAAAATGCACATATTATCGTCACCCATATTATCCCTAACACTAATGGCTCTATTTCCACTAATTGGTAAGAACTTACACTCACTCAGGTCATCTCCTCCACTTCAACTTCATCAACAAAACATAAATTCGGCCAAAAATCTTATCTACATGTCACTCACACTCTCCGACAGGCCATTCCAAAACAAATATATTAAATGTGTGGCACATATCCTTCTCTCTAATGGTTCCCCTAAGCACACCATTAAAAAATTTGTGAACGAATTCTACATTTCCACTTCCCAAAAGAATGACCTTACTTTCTGTTCTCTCCCTTATATTCCAAAACTTTGGGGAAAAATTAAGAAACCCCTTAGGAAAACTTTCCCTAACCTTAAGCTTGCTTTTTCCACTAACAACAAACTAAAATCCATTTACATCCTCCTTTAAGACCCTATCCCCCTTCCTAACAGAACAATATTGCCAATAAAATTCCTTGATCTACTCCTAATTGCCATGGTTCATACATTAGGTGAACAAAAAATCCTATTTCCCGTAGAATCAACAATTACTAAAATGACGTTAACAAAAGAGAAAATTAATACTGCCCTCACAAAACATATAGACCCATGAAGGACACACATTCGACTTTGATAACATTACCATTCTTTCCACTGAACCCTATGAAAACAAACACCTATTTTCTGTAACCGTTCACATAAACTTACAACACAATCTAGTTAACGACATAACTGATATAGAAAAAATTTCTTCAACATATTCAATTTTCTGAAAAGCCATTAGCCCTCCTCCACAATAAACCTGTCTAACTTGTCTCTTAGTTCCTTAGGCTACTTATCTGCAATAATTCCTACTGTTTTTCCTTGTATTGCCCCCTTTGGTAGAGGCCACTCTCCCTTTTTACCTACCACTTAATACCCCCCATATCATCCATCTAAAAAATCAGGGCAAGAAATCTCCCAATTTCCAAATTCTACCTCTCAGTCATGAAAATTTGATCCAGATAACACTACGTCCCCTCTTGCCTTCATGATAGGTAGGTGGGGCAAATTTTTCTACACATTTGTTATTGTTTTTCCAATGTATTTGATAACACTTTACTTTTAGTGATGGCAATAATATGTAATAATAATGTAAATCATTTATATTTTTATTTTTTGTAAGACATTTTATTTCAACAGCCCTGAAGATGGCTCATAATGTAAGCCAAAACATCAACAGATAATAAAAAATACACATATTTTTCATTGTACTTTATGGATTAACCTTGATCCAACCCCGACAAAAAACAACTAATAATCTGTACGGTTAAAAACCCTCCATTTGTTCTATAAAATAGGTAAGTGAAAACTAGTCAATATGAAACCAGAAAATGAGACAAACTATAAAAGATTATTAATTTATCACAGTGAACTAAATAATAAGATTGGTTCAATAAATTTTTAAAAAAGAAGATAAAAACAATAATACATTCTTACCTTGCTGGTCACAAAATTAGTTATTGGTTCAAGGTCTGATACAAGGCAAGCTCCACATTTAATAAATGGAACTTTTCCTTAAAAAAAAAAAAAAAAATACTAAATAAATAAATGGTAATAAAAATTAGATAGATATTTCATATATATATTTCACAGGTACCTGAGGGGGACATGTCTTCTGCATTGGCTTTGTATTCGACAGAAAATTCTAAATTACACATTTTTAAAAAAGCTTGAACAGCCAAACAATTTGCCATATCTGGTAAAAGAATTTGTTCTGTTTCATAGGGCTGATATAGTTTAACATCGTCTGGCCAAGGTTCTTGCCCTGGTACATAAAAGATAAAATAAGAGATTAATATTTTAATAAAATTCATAATGAAAATAACACAATTTATGTAAATTACATTAGTTAGGAAAAAAAAAGGACGGACTTGTATTTCGAAAATAAAATAGTATAAACAAAATTAATTTAAAAAAATTATAATTAAACAGATCATCTAAAAACCATAACAATCAGCTAAATTTCACGAACCTCCAACTTCGAAATTCCAAGAATCTGTTGTAATTACAGCAGGCATCTCAAAGTAGAGGTTAATTCAATCTTATTCAAAACAACTAAAAGAAGATAAAATGCAACTTAACCTAATGAATTGTAACCTTCGAAAATTTAATCTTGGTGCTTCGGCAACCACAAAAAAATGTTTTTCAATGCCTTTAAAATTACCTTTTTAAAAAGATAACAAAATAAACCAATAAAGTAATATGAATTAATGCTACCTAAAAATATATCTCTTGCATTTTTATCGCTAAGAAATTCCACATGATTCTCTTTATCGATATTTAATAAATCTTTTTGAATTAAGTGAATAGTTGCAGAGTTTACGAATGGTTTTAATTTTTCTTCAATGTAGCAAGAAATGTCAGCTTCACTACAAATAGTCTTGCTTCCTTTGACATTTTCTTTCATCTCCATTAAATATTAGGAAAACAATTAAACGAACGAAACTAGTAAAAGACTGTACTAAATAAATTTTCGTATAAATTAATTTCGTCTATTACATTTTAAAATCCATATGAATATTAAAATAAAACATGATATATAATTTTACTCAATCGATGTGTTTCTATCGATGCTTGTACCCATGCTTGAATTACAAAGGCTTAGGCAGGCACTGTAAAATCGGCCACACTTCTTTCAACAATCAAGTCGCACCATGTCTAAGCGAGGTTTGTTATATCTATTTTCATCCACTATTCTAGGCTTAAACATGTTTTATTTTTATATTAATTTTAGCTTAAATTTATATTCATAATCATTGGTTAAGAAAATTGTTAGTTCTACTTATTAAAAATGATATGTTTTCAGGACGTGGTGGTTCCGCGGGGGCCAAGTTCAGAATTTCTCTAGGTTTACCAGTTGGTGCTGTTATTAATTGCGCCGACAACACTGGTGATTATTAAATTATTATTATTTTTGATATATTTGTTGCAATGCTGCCTTACGCATTTCATAAGTCAAATGCATTATTGTTAACTATAACTTAACCTTTCAATTGCAGGAGCTAAGAATTTGTATGTCATTGCTGTGCAAGGTATTAAGGGTAGATTAAATCGTCTACCCGCTGCTGGTTCAGGTGATATGATAGTCGCTACTGTTAAGAAAGGGAAACCAGAACTCAGAAAAAAGGGTAAGCTATTGTTTATATGTTTACATTTCTAGTACATGCCTTAACTTCCTACTCATATTTTTATTTTAACGCTTATTTATCTTGATATATTACTTCATATAGACTTAAGAACTCCCTAGTGTCATTATTTTGTTTATATTTATTTGTTCAAAAATGTGCTTTTATTTTCACTGCTTCAGTTCTTTTAACTTCATCACTATTTTATCCATGTAACTTCAGACAGTGTTTAAATGTATACATATGAGGTTTGTTATTGAATATTTATCAATGCACAATGCCTTGGTAATATTTATTCACAATTATTATTTTACCCAGCCTATAGGGCATCAGTTGTTATTTTTACACCCAGGCTGATTCTTTTGAAACTTAAGTTCTTATGTTTTGCTGCCCAAATTTTTATTATCTTTACTTAAGCACCATTGAGAGTGTAGTTAGTTGATGTGACATGATGTTTAATTTTCTCAATTGTAAGTATATGATTTTAGATCAAAGGTGAAAGTAATAATGAGGAATCATAGCTGGTTGCTATGGAGGGTGTTTACACTAAAGTATTTTACCACTTTGTTTTAGATTTGTTTTTATTATAATTGGCTCTAACTTGTAAACATTGGGGGAGCATAATTGTTATAGTTTCCATGTGAAGACGTTTTTGTTCGTGCTGTGGGAATCTCAATTGCTTCTTTCCATTTTATTGATTTAAAATTTATTGCTAATCTACTGGATTACATTTCTAAACCGAGAACTACTTCCTACAAGCTTCATGTAGCTTCGTTAAATGATGCTTATATTGTTGGTTGAATTATGAAATTAGCCATAATTTGTAGGCGGTTTTACTCTTGGACAAAAGGGTTTAAATTTTTTTCACATGATTATGAGCAGTAGAGATTTGCAAACATTAAATAAAAATTTGTAATTAATATTATATAAAAAAATATTTATTAGTGAAAATTTGAGTTATTCTGCTATTGTGAAATAATGATTTGTTCCATTATCTTTGTTCCCTAGCAGAACCAATTGCCTAGGTAGATAAACTTACTGGTCTTCAGTTTAATATGATATTTAGAGTTCTTATTATTAACAATAATTAATTTTATTACCATTCTGCCCATTTAATAATCATACATTATTCTTTTTGCACAGGGTCTTTTGTGAATTTTTTACTCTGATTTAAATTTGTATTAGACCTGATCATTTTATGTTTAACTCTAGGTTTAAATTTATTTATAAGATAACTATAGTAATCCACTTGAAAAATTAAATTTATCTCAAATTTTATGTTTTGTTTTATTACTCATAGAAACTTAAAATCAGATGTATAAAAATGTTAATTTACTGTAAGCCGTGCCAAAAATTTCTCTTAAACTGTTTTATCGATTTTGTCAAAATTTAGGTTCTCTCCATACATGTGATTTGCCTTATTTCTAGTAAGCATGCTTCATTAATCTTAAAGGGATTATTTATTTATTTATTATTAAGTAAAATTAATGTAACAGCCAAATGTTTACGCTTAATTGACCTTGGGTTAATATCCTTTTGACAAACACATGGAGCTTTACATTTTTAATTCTCTTAGTATTTTTCATATAACTAATAGTTATCCTGTTAAGTACTGTTTTACTTAGGGTAGGGTATAAGATTTAGTGGGAAACTTAAAACTCCTTTGTTTCTGTTATTTTGTTTGTTTCACAGTTAATCTACTGAAATAGTATATATTGTTTCAAAAAATGTATTGTCTGAAATATATATTCCTGTAAGGAATTGTGTTGGTTATTACCTTATAACACAAGTGACGTGTCAATCAGTGAATTTTGAAATTTTTCAATTTAATTTAAGTTGTTGCTATTTTAGTTTGTTACCTAACTAATAATAACTGAAGAACCCATATCGGATTTTCGATTATGACTGTGTGGTAGCCTTTTTTTTTTTCCATCCTCAGTTTTAATAATTGTTTTAAACGAGAAACACGAGTGTCCTACAAAATTTTCATAATTTTAAGGCACTGAAAATAAAAATTTCACTGCTGCTGAAGGGAGCACGTCACGTGATTAGTATCAAGGGAAGGTGTCTTTGACCAGCATACTGTGTGGCAATGTTTTAAATAAATTTAGCAGTGGGGGTTGATAAGGAAGAAGGGCTTTGGGTAACCATTAATGGATATTAATGAGATTCTGCTAGCTCTTGAGACAGCACTTAAAGGCTTGTTAGTGTGTGGTTTGTCGAAAGATACTGTTAGTCACTATACTCGCACGTGGAAGGGAAACCCAGTAGACTAACTAGTCCCTCAAGACTAATAAGCTAAGAGGTTAGAAATTTGTGGAAATTTATTGAAAACCGTTTCTGATATGAGACATTACTAGAAGATTGTCACAAATTGTGATAGAAGATAGTGAATAAAAAGTGGGTTAACTGGCTAATTCCAAATTTCCATACAATGGCAAGATTGCGATTAAACAACTTTTGGGCTTGAGGGCCATTTTGTGAAGGGTTGTTTTGATCGATGGTTCAATTTCTTCAAAGGAAAAGAGTTTTATAGTTTTGCGGAAGTTAAAAATGCAATTCAAGATTTTCTGTGACAGCCATCCCAAGTAATGGTATCTGTACAGGATTGGACATAGGTTAGCAGATGACATTGGCAGTAGATAACAATGGACTATACCCTGATTAGTAATGTCATTTTATATAAAAGATATAATCTTATAAATATTTAGTTTAAAAACTGACACTGACATTTCTTTTATGTCAGATATTTCTTATATATATAATGTTTTGCCTTATAGGATCTTATATAGAAGTTAGTGAATTTATTCTGAAACTATAATCAACAAATTTAGTCCACAAATATGTTGTGGGTTTTAGTATTTTTTACTATTTAAAATTTCATGTAACTTATTTTATCTTCTTTAATTTTTGATGGATGACATCAGAAAATTCATATAGTTAATTTTTAAATATGTGGAACTATTATGAAATAATTTGCAGTTTTCTTTTTTAATACTAATTATTGTTTTTTTTTTTTTGTTTTTTTAATTTCAGTTATGCCTGCAGTTGTAATAAGACAGAGGAAACCTTTCAGAAGGAAGGATGGGGTTTTTATATATTTTGAAGACAATGCTGGTGTTATAGTAAATAACAAAGGAGAAATGAAAGGTAATTACTGTTACCGTTAATCATCCATGGTTTTTTTTTTTTTTTTTAACCTTATTTTTAGACAGATATTTCACTCAATATATATAAAAAAAATTACTAGGTTTTCACTACAAGAACTCTTGAGACTCAAGTGAATCAGAAAGCAAGCTCTTCTGGAGTTTTTAACAAATATGCTGAACTATCATGTATGACATATTAATTACACAAAAACTTTTCATATAAATTTTAATACATTCATTTAAAAGAACTTAAATATAGTTACTTAAATTTGAAGAATATAAATTATTACAAAATATATAGAGATTAAATACATCTTTTTTTTCTTTTTTTTTTTTTTTTTTTTTTTTCTTTTTTTTTGCTTACTGAGTTACTGAATCGATTTTTAAATTAACAAGAAATAATATACTTTTAAATTCATTAAATAAATGAAAATTTGTGCTTAAAACAGTAAAATAAAATGTGTTTTCTTATTATTGCTGGATCATATCTTCGATGTGCAGGAAATCTTACATCAAAGAAACGATATGCATATAAACATTGAGAGGGAATAGAATAAAAAAAAATCTATCTGTCCCAGCCAGGACTCGAACCTGGATCCTCCTGCTATCTGGGCCGGTATGCTAAACCATTACACCACAGGGACGAACTAGATATCTTATTAGATTCCCACCACAATAGCGAGAGCCTAACCCACGAGAAAGACGAAAACATCGTCTCAAACTCGAAGGAGCTGACATTGTCAAGCTATTTGTCGACTCGTCATTTACTTTTTTAATTTTTCTTTATAAATATTTATTTGCTTTTGGTTTATTATCCTACATAAATTTTAAACAATTAATGAGAGGTAATAGAATAAAAATATGCCTATAACCTTCTTGTATGGTTATGTGTCACTATATAAGCAAACCCATTCTTGTAAAGACCGCATGGTGGGCATCGCTCCACTTCAAATTGAAGACAATAAGGCTTTATATTTAGGACGGTGCTTATGTAATAAAAGCTAATCTGAATAACATTTTAATATTGTGTGTACTCAGTCATAAAATGTCACAAGTCATTTTAAAAACAACGGTGAAGTCTCTACATTCAATGTTCCTCTCAAAAATATAGTAAAATTGGACAACCTTAGAATAGTCACAACACTGTGTCTAAATATTCAAATGCATAATTAAATTCTTTCATTAAGTAGCAGGTAATTTTCATGCAGCATGTTATTCCTCCATCAATACTTGCATTTTAATTTAATTCATTCATTTCTGAACATGTTCAGACTAAAGTTACATTACATTAAATAGATAGAGTTAACATATTTTGAACCATTTTTTATTAGTATTACTATTCATCTCCAAATAAAAATTTTAAATTTACTGTACATCACTAATATGTATATGTGTGTGTGTATGTATACTCTCTCTAGCACAGCAGTTTTTTAAATAATATAACTAAAATCTTTATTTAAGTTTCGTTTTATAAACTGGTACATAAAATTTTTACTAATTGCTGAAATCGGTGGAGTAGAGGGGCTGGGTTTAGGAGACTGAACTTGAAATTTTGAGAACTAAATAAGTGTAAGGTGTCATTAGATAACATTTTTATTTTATAAATATATATATTTTTTTAAAGTTTATTGAGAAATACATTTAGGAATGTAATTTTGAATGTTAGATGGCGGGTCCTTTATTTTTTTAAATATAGAAGCCTAAAGTGGTATTTAGGCTCTTTGTTACAAACCCCTAAAATAATTAATTTCTGGTTGAACTCATGTTTGGGGGGAGAGGTTAAGAGTGAGACAAAAAAAGTTTGTCATTAGGCAGGATTGGTGGAGAAATATAAGTTCTGTATAATAAAAATCTGAAGGATTCATAATAAAAAAATATGCGAAATATGATTTAATGTTCACGTAGGCTTCGTCGGTCGTCAGATGTATTTACCATTTCATCTTCCGGGTTGGACCGAGTCAAATTGTTCTTTTTTGCCGAGCTTTCGCACATCATGTGATGGCTTCTTCAGGGCTGAAAAGAGNCCAACCAATCAGTGACCAGCTACCTGACTACTCCAGAGACCAGCCACCAGAACACAGTATCAACCAATGGGAAGGCAGACTTCGCCCAAGGACAAGACCGCGCCGGGATTATACACCACCTGGTGTATAAAACATGGTAAATATATACCATCTGGATTTTTAAAAATCTCTCTTTACAACTCTCATTCTCTTTTCAGCCCTGAAGAAGCCATCACATGATGTGCGAAAGCTCGGCAAAAAAGAACAATTTGACTCGGTCCAACCCGGAAGATGAAATGGTAAATACATATGATTTAATGATTAATATTATGTTATTCAAGCTGAAAGTAATTGGAACATCCCTCTGTAAAAAACATATTATTTTATTGATTACTATATTTTCCTTAATTTAAACTGGAATGAAGAAGGTTTAAATGGATTGTGGTAATGTTGAAATAATTTTATTTTTGACTTAGTACCTGTCTTAATGAAATTCCATCGCCTTTTACCATCCATCGTGTTGTACTTAATTTATTATTATTAGTGGTATAATTTCTTTTGGTTTAAATATTTTTTATATTTACAGGAAGTGCTATCACAGGACCTGTTGCTAAGGAGTGTGCAGATCTCTGGCCTAGGATAGCCTCAAATGCAAGCAGCATTGCATAATTTCTTTGTATTTGTTTAAATATATAATTTCTCCAATTTGTTATTTTTTACTTTATGCCTCTTTTTTTTTTATTTAGCCTTTTTTCCTTACGGATTTAGTGTGGAATATGCTGAACTAATATGTTGTCTTCTCTATAGGACGTGATTGTATTTTTCCCACAGAATTTATTACTATTTATTAGAAATCAGCTTCTAGATACTGTTTGTGATGAATTTAATTATGATGACTTTATATTAATAAGTTCAACCTTTATAGGAGTATAACACGCACACTCGAGGTGAGCCACTGCAACATAAATGGGAATTATCCTTCCCATGATTTTAAGTCTGTCGCATACAGGAGAATGTTCCTCTTCGCATTTTTAAAAAGCTGAGTTTTCTTCTAACCTAATTTAATTTGGTAATTGAAAATTTTGTTTAAGGAGCCCGGTCTTGAACTTATTTAACATACGAGGGCGGGTCAATAAGTGCGTGACTTTTTAAATGAAACAAAGGTTTTTTGATAAAAAGTAATTTTATTTTTCAACATAGTCTCCTTTGAGCTCTATACACTTCGTCCAACGTTTCTCCAATTTTTTTATCCCTTCCAAAAAATAAGATTTTTTGAGCTCCTCAAAATATGTATTTGTTTGTGAGATGATTTCATCGTTGGAATAAAATATCTTTCAGCCAAGCCATTTCTTAAGGTTCGGAAACAAGAAATAGTCACTCGGGGCTAAATCCGGAGAATACGGCAGATGAGGGAGCAATTCATAGCGTAATTCTTGAAATTTTGCCATGGAAACAACACACGTATGGACTCATGCATTGTCTTGATGGAAAATAACTTTTTTCTTGGCCAAATACGGTCGTTTTTTCTTTAAATCCTCATTAAATCGGTCCAATAAGTTTGTATAATATTCGCCATGATAGTTCTTCCCTTCTGAAGGTAATCTATGTGGATTACACCGCGTGCATCCCAGAAAACAGTAGCCATGACTTTATTGGCTGACAAACCCACTTTGGCCTTCTTCGGCGCTGATTCATCCGGCAAAACCCACTGTTTTGACTGCTGCTTGGTCTCTTGTGTGTTGTGTGTTGTATCCATGTTTCGTCCACTGTTACAAATCGGCACAAAAACTCGTCCTTGTTGCGGTTGATCAACGCCAAACATTCGATCGAAGTTGTCACACGATTGCGTTTATGGTCGATTGCTAGCAAACGCGGCACCCATCTTGTGAATAGCTTTTTTATACCCAAGTGATCATTCAAAATCGAAACCACTGACCCATGTGATATGTCTATGGCTTCCACAATCTCCCGCACTTTCAATCTCCGATCGGCCAACACCATATCGTGAATTTTTTCAATTGTTTCGGGTGTAGCGACTTCTACTGGTCATCCAGAACGTTCGGTATCGATCGTGCTTGAACGGCCACAATGAAATTCTGTAAACTACTTTTTTACCATTGATATCGATGGTGCAGAGTCCCCATAGTATTTATCAAGCTTAGCCTTTGTTTCAGTGATGGTTTTTTTCCGCAAAAAATAATGCTTGATGAGCACACGAAATTCACTTTTCCCCATTTTCTCCACAATTCACAAAGTTGTTTGTCTTTAAAGACTGTCAAACACAAACTAAAAGACCCAGCGTGTTCAAAATTTTACAGGAGTCTGCTGATAGATGCTTGTTGACAGGAGCAGTGTTGCTAACCTAATTATAAGGCGGAAAATTCAAAAAGTCACGCACTTAATGACCTGCCCTCGTATATAAGAGGTAGTACGGACCTTCAAATCTGGTGGTTTATTATGAGGAAAAATAGTGTCTTAATAATGGTTAAGTTTATAGGTGATACCTTATTAAACTCATGCCATTTCAATAAAAGGAAATAAGAAAATCTAGGTATACTTCTTTTTGTTTTAAAGAAAAAAATATTTGTATTTAGAAAGTTAAATAATTATTAATAGAATGCCAAAGACAATGCATTACTAAAGATTCCTATAGGTATGTTCAATAAAAGTAAATTCACTATTCCATTTTTTTTTTCATCATCCCCTTAAATATAGATGTATGGTTAGGTAGCACATAAATATGCTTCCGAGGTCACCTTACGATTTTTTTATAATTTATTATTATACCATAGTCAAAGAGTAATATATAGCAACTTAGAAGATGAATGTACTATCTTACAGAGTGTAATAAATAAATAATTATAAAAAAAATATTACACCATGAGGGAGGTGAAATTTTCCACTTGATCAAATTTGTATTTAGCTAAGGCAACTTGGTTCAATGGCCTTCGGGCTCAAAAAAAGGAGTGATATTAGTTTTATTTTTGTTAATCTTTAGACCCAATGGTTTTCTTCATTTAATCAAACAAAAGCTATCCATCAGTACATTCAGTATACTGCTCATCAAAACTTAGTTTGTCTATGACTGTTCTCTATGTACAATTTTATTAGTGGCCATGTTGAACTGAAGTTTACTTCATGAGATCTCATCTTAACCTTCGCAATGCTTCTCCCAGTTGAAGGTCATGGTAGATGGCATGAAGTAGAGAGGGATCTAGAGTGCATAGTGTTAATTTTTTGTACGAGAAGACATTTCTCCATATAGTGCAAAAACAAACTAAATTTTGAGAAGGTTAGTAGCATTGTTTCTGCCATCAGGAGCCAAATAATTTGTTTGTTTTCAGTAAATTGTTAATAAATTGATTACCTGTAATTATATTTTAAGGAACTAATTATTCATTTTTAGACAATTTGGGAATAATCAGAACTTAAATTTCAATTAGGGAAAATGATGCACAATAAAAACATTAATTAAATACATTTATCAAATAGGAAAGCCATTTGCTCCTCCTCGTTAAAAAACAATATATTACTACTTACATTTGAGTTGATAAGAAAATTGGGCATAAAATGGACTAAAGACTATCATTAAATGCATAATTTATTACAAAATAATAAGAAAGCATTTTACTCTTTATTAAATTAAATATATTTTTGTGATTCTAGAGTATCATAACAAATGACTACTTATGAAATTAGTGACATTAGTCATTTAATACATCAGATTCTAAGGTAATGTTACATTTTAAAATTTAATCAGAATTTTATATGACTTCAAGTTTAATATATATATTCTATAGACATATAGTATATATATCTTAAGATATAGATACATAGAAATATATATAATATACTTTACAGAGGGCTATCATCAAAACACCAGGTAGGTGTCTCCAAACATATTTTACTTCATTTCTCATAATATAATGTTTTGACCTAATAAAGTCATCTTCAGATGTTTTCCATCTTACTATACATTATATATTATCATCATTTCCTGAACCAACTTGAAAAGCAAACCAAACAAAATATGGAGGTAAATTTGTTGATCGTTGAGTTTTCTGAGAAGAGCAACCCTCTCCCGTTGTCAGGAATTCGGTTCGGTCTTGGTAGCTGAAGAATTAAAATCTAATTTGTAACCAACAATGTTTTTATTTTGCCCAATGTTTCAGCCTATATTTTTGGGCAAATAGGGGTGATGGGGAGAGACTTCAGCACAACAGTAACTAACTGTTGTTTAGAAGTTTAGGCCGAAATGGCTAAAATAAAAACTTTTTTGGTAACAAATTAGTTTTTAATTCTTCAGCTATCAAGACTGAATTCTTGACAATCCTCTACTTAACAAACAATATTAACATAATGACATTAAATCTCATGTGTAGCTCTATTTTGTCGAAATTTGGAATTTTTCATTAAGAAATTAAAAAAAAAAAATTATTGTTATAAACTTTTAATTCGTCAATCTTCACTTATTCTATGATGGCCTGTTTTTTAACACTTAGCTAAAATTTTTTTTTTTTTTTAATTGAAATATTTATTTATTTTAGAAATTACATACTGCACAGCGTGCATCTTGCAATGTGCTCTCATAGTTTACAATAAATAATAATAATAATGTACAACATACACCATATAGTAATAAAATAATAATAATAATAATAATAATGATTAAAAAAAATAAATAAATAAAAATAATAATAATAATTAAGAAAAAAAAATAAATAAAAATAAATAAATAATAAAAAAAAAAAAAATTAATCTATCATGTATTTCGCTTGGTGGAGAAGCTGCCCAATGGCAGTACTCCTAAAGCACTATTTACAATATTTACAATTGTTTGTTTTCAATTCTTATTGGGAAGTGTTGGCAATGATGAGGTCACGCGGCCATTTCCTATTCAGGCGGCGTGGTGGGTTATTAGGATGGGTACTACTAGATAGAGTTTGGGCTAGAGGATTGGGATGCATGGAAAGGGCAGAGTGGAATTTATTAAAACGGGTTGTGATAACTTCTTTTACAAACGGGATTTCAAGGTCATTGTGGAGTAAGGAGTTGGTTACGTAATAGGGTGCATCAACTATGATTCTTAGGGTTTTGGATTGGAAGGACTGTATTCTTTGGATGTTGGATGGTTTAGCAGTTCCCCACAGTTCGACTCCATAAGTCCAAATAGGTCTCAACAGTGTCTTGTAAAGAGTTAGTTTGTTAGTCACAGTTAAAGTTGACTTGCGGTTTAGCAGCTTGTAAAGTTGTCCAAATCTCCTATTTAGTTCCTGTCTTTTGATTTTTGTGTGTGTGTTCCATGTTAGTCGGGAGTCAAGATGAAAGCCTAGATATCTGACGCAGTCGGAAGTAGGGATAGGAATATCGTTAAAGTAAATTCTGCCAGGCTGCTTCTTCCTTAGTGTGAACGTAACATGACAGCATTTGCTTTCGTTAACCTTAATGCGCCAGAGCTGGCACCATCGCTGTATGTCCATAAGATGTCGTTGGAGATTTCTCCTGGCAGTATGTGCGTCAACATCGGAAGAAAGGATTGCTTGGTCATCAGCAAAGGTTGCAAGAAGTGTGTTAGGATGGGAGGGTATATCGGCAGTATACAGGATGTAAAGGATGGGCCCGAGCACACTACCTTGTGGAACTCCCGCCTCCACTTGGTAATATTCGGAGTAATCTAATCCTTGTCGGACCCTGAAGAATCGATCGGTTAGGTAGGAGCGAAGGATAAGGTAAAGGGTGCTTGGGAGGATGGATTTTAATTTGAACAACAGTCCGCGATGCCAGACCCTGTCAAATGCTTGCGACACATCGAGGAAGGCACCAATGCAGTACTGCTTATTCTCGAAAGAGGAGGAAATGCAATCTACAACACGAAACACCTGTTGGACCGTGGAGTGTTTGGTTCGGAAACCAAACTGGTGTTTTGGAAGTATATGGTGATCGTCTAAGATTGGTATCAGCCTTTTAAGAAGAATCTTCTCAAAGGCCTTTGAAAAGAGGGGAAGCAAGCTTATTGGGCGATAGGAAGAAGGATTACTTGGGGGTTTGCCAGGCTTTGGAAATAGGATTACGGTGGATAACTTCCACAGGAGAGGAAAGTGTGTGGTTCGGAGGATGGTGTTGTAGAGGTAGGTGAGGAAAGTTACTGCTTTATTAGGAAAGTGATTTAGAATTTGGGCTGTAATAAGGTCGTGCCCGGGAGACTTGCGTTTAGGCAAGCGGGAAAGGATATATTTGACCTCAGAGGGGGTGACGGCTTTAAGAGGTGGAGACAGAGGAAGAGGGGAATCAAGGAATTCTTCTACCTCCGTGCTCTTAGAATGGTTTTCTGGGTCAGGGTGAGGAGTGAAAGTTTGCTGAAGATGACGGCCGAAGACCTCGGCTATGTCTGCATCGGACGCTGCCCAGGTGCCATCATCGCGGCGGAGAGGAGAGGTGGGGGAGTGGTATTTGAGGATTTTTCTGGTGGCAGTCCAGAGGGATTTGTTTTCCGTTGTGAGTGAGGAGAGATGATTGTTGAATTCCTTGTTGTGATAGGATCTGAGTTCCCGTGTCACTAAACGGCTCAGTTTGTTATATTCTTGGTGGTCTATTGGGTGTCGTGTTCTCTGCCAAGTGGTTCTGGCTCGTCTTTTAGATAGTATAAGAGTCTGTATATGGATGGGAAGAGGTTTGTTGTTTAAAGAATTGGGATTTAGAGGTTTTTTGGAGGTAGGTTTGGATGCTATCCAGCACGACTGTTGAATAGCAGAGGTGAAGG
Organism: Oncopeltus fasciatus; assembly: GCA_000696205.2. Taxonomy (NCBI): domain Eukaryota; kingdom Metazoa; phylum Arthropoda; class Insecta; order Hemiptera; family Lygaeidae; genus Oncopeltus; species Oncopeltus fasciatus. The sequence goes on from KZ807924.1 coordinate 282,103, forward strand.
ATTGTACAGCATCGTCAAGGTCTTGCGGGGATTTTAAAGAAATTCTGAGGTCTATAGCGCCTTCAAGGTGGGATTTGAACCTATCCCAATCAACTTGGCCATTAACCAGTGACGGAGGAGTCGGTTTTGGGATGGGTTGTAGTGACATGGTCAGGAGTACGGGACTGTGATCAGAAGAAAGGTCGTTGAGTGTGCTGGTAAAGGATTGGAGTGGATGTAGGCTTTTGCAGACAAAAAAGTCAATGAGATCTGGTACTCGATTGCCATCTGCAGGCCAGTAAGTGGGGGTATTAGGAGAGAGGGTTGTGAGAAGCCTGGAGGAAAGGGAAGCGTTCAGGGTACGACCACGGGAGTTAGTCGTCCTGGAACCCCATTGTAGATGTTTCGCATTGTAGTCGCCGCCAGCGAGGAAATGGGAGCCCAGTGAGTCAAAAAATTGACTGAACTGAGCAGAAGTTATAGGTTTATTTGGGGGACAGTACACTGCCGCAAGAGTGATGGGAAAGGTGAATGTTGAGAGTGACACTGTGGTGGATTGGAGATAGTCTGAAGGATCAGAAGGAATCAAATGATGGGAGAGGGAGCTGCGAATCAGAATGGCTGTCCCTCCATGGGCTTTCCCGTCTGGGTGGTCGGTCCTATAAGTTCTGTACCCTGGTATATTAATGTATTTTCGTGACGTAAGTCGTGTTTCTGATATCAGTGCGACGTCAACATTTCTATTTTTGAGAAGTAACGTCAATTCGTCTTTGTGTGTTTGTACTCCGTTGGCATTCCATAGGAGAACTGTGAGGAATTTGCTGGTTTGGGAATTCATGGTTGAGGAACTGGAAAGCGGGCGATTAGGGCTGTGATGAGACTAATGAGGGGATTTAACATGGACTCCATCATGGATTGGGTTCTGGCAAAAAAGGTTTCCATGACAGAGTACATGTCGGAGGAAGTAGGAGGTGGAGAGGTATGGGAATCGGCCGCGTGACGTTCATGGGGTGCTGGCTGCTGCTGAGGGGGTTGTCTCTGCAGCTGGACCTGTCTGGCGGCACAGGAGTAAGAGAGATTCTCCTGAACGTACCTAACAGGAGCACTTGTGCAGGGTTGGTGCTGGACTGGCGGTCCTCGCTGGGGCTGGGTCGGACGTCCTCGCTGGCGTTGATTAGACGGCTCCCTCTGAGAGTGGGCGGAGGGTCCTCGCTGCCGTTGAGCCGAAGGCTGCCGTTGAGCCGAAGGGTCCCGATGGCGTTGGGCCGAGGGAACTCGTTGGCGTTGAGCCGAGGGAACTCGCTGTCGTTGGGCTGAAGGCTCACGCAGCGTTCGTTTTCTCAGCTGCTGGTATGCATCGCAGCCTTTATAGCTAGCTGGGTGACTCTTGGAGCAGAGAGCACAGGTGGCTGGAGTGTCCCTGGTCTTCTGACAGTCTCGGCTCTCATGATTTTCCCCGCATTTGACACAGCGAGGGAGATGGTTACAATTACTCTTTGAGTGACCATACTGTTGGCATCTGTGGCATTGTATTATGTCACGGCGAGGGTGAGGCTTTTCTACCACTACTTTTGTATGGTATAAGTCTGTGAGGTCATAGATGGTGTTGACATTTGATGTTCTCTCCAGATCTACAAAAAATAGCGGGAGTGGCACTTTATAAGTTCCCTCGGTTCCCCGCCGGGTGCCAAGGACATTTAGGACATTTTTCGGTTTGAACCCGCGCTCTAAGAGTTCTTCTGTTATTGTCTCAGTGGGAGTTGTGTGGTGAAGATATCGAATTACTACTCGAAGTACACGATCTTCTTGGAGCTGGTACGAGTGGTACTCGGCTTTTGTGTCTTTAAGGTATTTTATTATGGCGCGGTAGGAGTCAGGAGTGTTAGGATTTATTTTGGTATCAGACTGTCTGCTAATGCATTTATAATTTTGCCTGCCAACTATTTGGTCAAGTTGAGTGCACATTAAATGGAAATTTTTAATATTCTTGACGAATATTGGTGGGGGCTTGGGAATTTTAGGGGCGGTCGTTGTTTCCATGCTGTTTTCCTCAGTGGGGAGAGCGCTAAATGGATTAGCCGTGAAAAACGGCGACTCTGTGAAGGCCGGGGCATTGTTGGTCGTTGTTGTGTCGTTGAGGCTAGCGAGATTTGTCGCCGAAATATTTCTGATATCGCCTGTCGGGGATGACAGTGTGCTGGTGGACGAGCCCTGATGACTCTGGCTAGCAGCGGGTCGCTGACGTCTGGTTGGTGGTGAGTTCAACGGTGAGGGCTTCCCTCCAGCTGAGCGAGTCCTCTTATTACGGCCTTTGTTTGATACCATTATTTGATGGTAGAAACTGCCGTGCATTTGAATAAGTTAGAAAGAGAGAGAGAGAGAGAGGAAGAAGAAAAAAAAATGTATTTACCATTTCATCTTCCGGGTTGGACCGAGTCAAATTGTTCTTATTTGCTGATGATGAAATGGTAAATACATCTGACGACCGACGAAGCCTACGTGAACAAAAAAAAAAAAGTTTGAGTCGGCTGGTATCGAACTCGCGCCCGAAAGGGCCAAGCCGGGGCTCTCAGGCAGAGACGGCCTTTTATCAGACCCAGCCACGGAGGCTGTCTGACGTCAGGACACTTTCTCCCGTACTACTCTCAGTTAGGGCTAGCAGTTGGACAGAACGTGTCTTTCCCCCTCCACTGATAACAATTGCACTGTTCACTGTCTAGAGCACTAATTTATATCATGATTACTCACGTATTAATTGATAGTTTCTCCATGGTTCTTCACTAAACTGCGTGAATTTGAGCACTGTCACTTAAACTTGGCCTGTGCCAAGTTTAATAACTAGTTGTTCACTAAGACACTGTCAAAATACCTAGTAATGACGAGCACACAACGAAGCTGTTCACACAATGGCTGACTAGCACCGACTCAGCTAAAATTAAAAACTTTAAACTAAACGAACTATCTTTCTTAGCAAACATAATTTATAAAACTACCATAGTTGGAGGCTATCTTTTTATTCTGGATAAGTATTCGGTTTTTGCAGAGACCAGTAGTGAGTTAGAGAGAAGTAGTGCATATAAGGAAATTTAGGGTACCTAAACAAAATCACTATGTGTGATCAACTGCGAATTCTGGCTTGGACTAACATTGATACCCATTAGAAGACAGATGCAGAATTTCTCAAAATAAAGGAGTCCCCTGATAAAATATAATTATATTGTTGGTTCAAACTAATGAAACATAATTTGTTACCAATAAGTATTAATACTTCTAGGATATGTTGATAATAACAAAAAAGGCCTCAGATTTTAGAAAGCTGAAATTACCTGCTATTAAGTACAGTGAAAGACTATCATGCTGAAGATGTGTAAGCTAAACTGATTTACCATGTTTCATTAATATTGAATGAATTAAGGTTAAATGACGAATTATAAGCCCAAGAGAGCAATTATAGCAAATTGAAAAATCCCTAAACCTGGCTCTAGAATGGCAGCAGGACCACTCTGCTGTCATATTCGTGAATATCTTCTTTATTAAGCGTTTTTTTGTGGAAATGTAGAACTCAAACTTTGGGAAATTTTATTTTACACCCCCGGAGGTGTGTTCATCAAGTTTTATGAAGAGAGGATTATCAGGAATTCGGTCTTGGTAGCTGAAGAATTAAAAACTACTTTGTGTACCAAAGAAGTTTTTATTTTAGCCAGTGCATCGGGCTGAATATAAAAAAATTTTCATGAATTTTTCATATTCACCCCTGATGGCCTGAAATTCAGGCCGAAACTTTGGCTAAAATAACTTATTTAGTTTTTAATTCTCCAACTACCGAGACCGAATTCCTGACAATACTATATTCATATTCTACTACCTTTTTCATGAATCAAATAAAAATTATATCAATTTTATAAAAAGTACTTAATTTCGATTTGATACCAAATCATATTGAGGTGAGGCAGGCATTCACTGATTATTATTAATTTTTAACATTCCTGCATTCTTTGGGCAAATTTTTATATTAAATAGTAACCGAATATATAAAGCAAAAAATTTGACTAAATAATGCATGAATTAATAAATAATTAAACTACTTACCATTAGTGTAAATGGTTGCCTTATACCCAATGGCATTAGGTGGATAAGATCTCTAAAACAATATAGTTAGATATATATCTCATGTACCTAAAGAAATAACATAAAATAATTGAAGATAATCATTAAAAATATAGAAATCTATGTAATAGGAAAAATAAAATAATAATTGCCACCACCAAATTTGTTGTATCATTATTATCTAAAGAAAAAGTTTTGGAAAGAAAAAAATTTCGCATTTTGCACTATTTCAATTTTCGAAACGCAGTTTAAAAGAATGTTCGAACTCTAACTTACGTATGGGAGAAAAACAAACTATGATTGTTTAAATATTTTATTTAAACACTGCTGCATTGCTAATAAAATGATAAAAACGACAAATAATTTATTAATATTGAATCTATGAAATTTACCTTTCAACTTAACTATAAAATCAACTAGTAATTGTTCATTTAAACAATTACAAATTGGTTAGTTCACGCAGGAATGGAAATTTCCTCCTTATTTTTGAAATGTTAGATGGAGGTATGTGAAGTGCAGCATTCGTCTGCAAATCTGCAATGGTATTTACCATGTTAACAATGGCTGTGTAACATTCGGTAATTCGAAGGTAATAATCTCTTGGCCTCTTGCAGAACGATGACGTTTGCTTATCTAAATAATTGTAAATTGCCTCGTTCACTGTCTTTTTCTTAGTGAAATACTTACACAGCTCATTTCTCTTCTCATTCAGTAAATAATTTTTTGGTTTTCCGGGTTTTTCTAGTTCAGCTTCCCCCAAAATCACTGCTCTCTGTAATATGGAAAGAGTTTTTTCATATACGGAAAAGCAATCCCTATGGTTCAAACTCACATCGCTTTCAGTATAAGTGTTCCAGTAATGTATGTTCAGGAGCAATATTTCCTCAAACTCCTTCTGCGGGTTATTTTGAAGAGCCTGCCACTTTGGCCACAGATCCTTCAGGAAACTTAAAATAGTTTCTCGCTTTAGGACCAGATCCTTGTAGCTCGTCTGATATTCCACGTACTTCTTCATCTCTAGTTTTATTTCCCTTTCCGCTTGAAATAAGGATTGTTTTGCGTTGTCAAGAACGGTAGATCCCAAATTTCCGATGGAATTGGAATGTTCCAGAAGATCTGATTTCCTCCCACCTTCCCTCCAGATAGATAAATCAGATATTTTTTTTATTTTTAGTTCGGTTTTAGTTTCCCCCACTTCAGTAGATAAGTTTTTTTGTTTTCCGTTGCTAAGCACTGCACTCCCTGAATTCCTAGTGGGAATCCAGTGGTGATCCTGAAGACTTGAGCCCCACCTGCGTTTACCCCCGTTGGAGGATTGAGGGTTTTCAGCTACTTTGGCGGACGACATTCGCCTCTGAAATTCGCCTTTTGTCCCGCCGTCTGACTTTACTCTGGATCCTGAATTGCGACTCCCCCGACTATATCTGCGCGAATCTTTCGTTTTCTTGGAAGCCTGATTCCTTATGTAGTGTTTCAGTTCGTGGCTCGCGGTGGGCGGTGGGCACGGGAACGCCAATATATCCCGTACCAGATAGAGTGCCTCCCATAAGAGAAATTCTGGCCTGGAAAAGTACAGCCTGTGGAGATCCTCCAAGTTCCAATAGAGCGGGAAATAGTGCTGCAGAACCGTCAAAGCATATTTGATATATTTCTTGAGAACGTGAATATCATACTCGTTTATTTTTTCTGGCACGTCTTGACCCACAAATATGCCTTTCGGTGAAACGCCAGACGACAGTAACTTCACCTTCGTTTTATACATGGCCCACAGTTCATAGAAATATTTTATTCCTTCTGTAGACTTTCTGAGGAGATATTTACAAGCGACATACCACTTTTTGGATCGTTTGTATGGATATGTCTGTGGGCAACTATGTTTAATATAAATCGCGGACTCATCGGATGGCTCAAGTTTCTCTTTTTTAATGCAATTGGTACTGGCTGTTTCACCTATTATTGAAGGTTCACCTTTACTAAAAGGGTGAACTTCTAGAGAACAACATGATTTAACACAAAAAGAATTTTGCGTAATAATTTCTGACTTGGCAAGCTCTTCATTTACATAAGCTCTAATTGTGTCAACTAAAACATAATTTTTTAATTCTTCCAAGTTTACTAAGGTTTTACTGAACATTTTAAAATATTTTTCGAAATTATACATCCTTTTTGGGATGTTCTTGACTAATATGGGATATTTATGAAATTCGAGGTCTACATGTTTCGAACTAGAAATAGTTGAATGACTTTCATATCTTTGTAAGAGAACAGTGCACATCTTGTTTATCAGAACATTATTAGAAAAAGCTTTATTTTCATCAACAATGATTTTAAAAAGACAGTCGACGGGGCTGTCATTATCCCCATCAAATGCTATATTATAAATTATTTCTTGAGTAAATTGCAAGAAATTAGTGTCACTCATATAATTCTTATAATTTACCAAAGAATAATTATCTTCCTTAAAAGAGAACCAAGGCGGAGAGGAAAATTTGCTGACTGAAAAAGAAAATTCATCCATTTTTGAGTTAACTGCAACGGAAGAGATGTTAGGTTGGCCTTTAAATCTAGTCTCCAGAACTTCAGAAAATTTGCATATTATGTCAGAACGTCTCTTTTTCTGCATTAGTAAGAGAAGGAAGGCGACCCTGGTCCTGACCGAGCCTTCCGATCGGAGGATTTCTTCAGCCAGGCGAAGATACGAGCGCTGTAAAGCCAGCTTCTCAAAGTGAGTAAAACGCGCCGCGAGGACGCCAAGCGCTGGCGAGCGATAGAGAGCCGTGAGGCCGACTTCTGCGGCCGGCAGCTGCGGCACCGGGCGTCTCTGAGGCCGCACCTCGCCGCCCCCAGCTCCCAGCCCTGCCCTGAACTCGTCGAACGTCTGGCGAAAGCCCGCCACGGGAAAGGGTTGCTCCAGGTGCCGGCTGATCTGGACTCCGATGAGGGCGGTCACGTCCTCGACGTCTACCACCCGCCCAGCCAACTCCATCTCAGCCTGTTCGCCTCCGTCTTTCACCAGTGCCACTAGCAGGCTGACACACAGCCGCACCTGAAACAGTCCACCGAGTACAAGTTCCTGCAAAAAAATCTTGACATCTTACATTGCTATCTAGCCACTTAAGCTTGCATGTAATCGAATCAAACAATCTAAGCCACACATAAATTACATCATTGTTATCATTATAAGTTAGGTTTAAAAGAAATAAACCTACGGTTGGTTTCAGACGCTGAAACGTATTCAATAGGGCCACCTAGGAGGAATTCGATCTATCTATACCTCGTGATCAAACCTCTCATACGCAAAAATACTATTAAAGGGGAGTATTACAACAAAATTATTATTAGTATTATTATTAATTTAAAAAAAAAAGTCCATCACGCAGAACCTGCTCAAACTAAGAAGATTTATCATAATTAGTTAAGATGTCGAAAATGAGAGTAAATAACGAATATCATAAATGCCGGAGTCAAAATCAGAGTAAAGGAGCAAAAGGAAATATTGTGCACCTAACATAAGCCCATAAATGTTTGAATAATCTATTCTAAAGATGGAAAGTTGTCAATTTCTTTGGTTTAAAAATAGGTGGGTAACCTACTTGCTGACTCCATTTTCTAAGAATTTTGAAAAATATGTCAAACCTTATTGATTTTTTACATAACTCTGTTTTTCTATGAAAATGTATCTCTATAACTGGTTGGCAATTTATATGAGTATACGATAAGGTTTACGATGTAAGATAGGTTGTCATTCATCTTTAGGTTCCAATTTTATTTTCTCTTAATCGCTCACAACGGTCAGGATTGTACAAACGTGGCCTCTTATATTTAATTGTTAACATTGTAAACGTCTTCGTATCTCTTGAGTGCATTCGGGATAACCTCTACGTTTTAAAGTAGAATTATCAGTATTTTGCTTTAATATGTCACTTGGATCTTGAAATTTAGAACATCATTTTATCAAATCATTTACTAAAATTTGATGATAAGTAATCATTTACTTATTGACTTATAAATAATATGTTAATTTATATTAACTTAATGACCCTCATACTAATAAATTTGTATGTTAGCACTGCAAAATAATTTTGTGAAGTCCAGTGTACAAATTCGGAAATCAACAAGGAAATTAATGAACAAGGAAACTCTTAAAGCACATTTTAGGTTTTCCATATGAAAACCATAAGAAAATGTCCTATTGTAAATGAATAGCATCTTTTCAAAATTGAGAACTCCAATTTTCTCACAATATCGTTACTGGTAGCTATGCAGTAAACGAACTAATTCATTTAAGCTATTGGTAATAGTGGTATTTCAATTTACAATCATTTTCACAAAAATTAATGAAATAAAATGAAATACTCACAGCATCCCGAACTTGATAAAAAGTAACTGCATGGTGTCCATGCTCCTTGATTCCGGGGAATGACATAATTATGGATTCCTTCTTTATCAGCTTCTGTTTCAGAAAAATATTAAAATTATTTTTTTTTTGGAATTATATTTGTGTGCATTTAGAAATGGTCATTCGCGCGGGTGCAACGCAAGCTAACATTTCCCATTTTCTATAAATAAAATAAATTTAATTTTGAAATTGGGGAATGCAATAATAGTGAAAGATAAGTTCACTAATGCTGGATCATGACTGCCCGAGAGGGAAGTTTGGGGAAAGCGCTCAGGATTCTTCGATAAACTTATATTTTTTAATATTCGCTGGGCAGGAAATTTTATTTAACATAAATGAATTCTGACTTGAATGCCTCTTAATGCCAAGATTAGTCTAATGACTCGCAGATAATCACTTTCTTCTCTTCTTGTAAGGTGTGTAAGTCCTGTATAAGAGTATGTGGCGTCAGGGATCTCTTATCGCTTAATTTTAATATGTTCGCTCCAGTTAAAACATGGGTCATTTGCTGCCTCCCTGCTGAATAGTGCCAAATTGATTTTTGGATGGGAGGAGAGGATCGCTTTGTCGTCTGCAATGAGGGCTAAGAGGGTAATGTGATCAGTAGGGATATCTTCAGTGTAAAGGATAAAAATGATAGGTACAAGCACACTGCCCTGAAAAAGGCCTGCTTTCACAGGGAAGTAATCGGAGTAATGCCATCCTTTCCAGACCCTAAACAAACGGTTGAAGAGGTAAGATTTAAGAATTAGGTATATGTGTCTTGGGAATATGGACTTGAGCTTATATAATAGTATAGTATGCCACACTCGGTTAAATGCCATGAGTGACGTCCAAGAATGCACCACAACAGAATTATTTTTTTTCTGAGGAAGAGGAAATGAAATCTACAACGTTTTAACAATATTAAAATATTCACGATTAACCATTTTGATCTCTCTTCAAGCCCTTTTCTTTCTCTACTAATTTTAGCTATAAGCTAACTCTCGGTTTGAAAAAAATAATTTTTAATGACTCCAAAGTCGCTATTTAATTCGCAAATTAAATTAGAAAGCAAATTAAATAGCGACTGAAATACTGAAAGCACGGGGATGAAGCTAAATTCAACAAGAGAACCCATCAATCAACTAACTTATAGATATGGAAAACTAAAATGTTATATACCTTAGAATATGTATTGTCAATATTTTTCAAACTTTAAATTTTTTGTAAAATATATTTATGGACTGGAAAGAATATGAACCACGGAATAAGGTTCAATATTGACAGGCATACGATTTATACTCTCGGGATAGCCGTCATTCTAGTGAACCTTGCCATTTAGAACAATATCTGAAAACTGTCATCAAGGTATTAGCTGAAGATATGAATAGCTAAAGGATATTTTTCTATTTACTCTTATTTACTTCCTCAAGGGAGTCGCTTTCAAGAAAGCCCTTGTTAGTGTAATTCCTATATCATTCTCTAACTACTCTCTAGATTTTACTGAGTACCCTTTTGTTGTTTAATATAAGACTTCTGATCCTCTTCGAGAAATAACTCTTTGGGCATGATCTCAAGCAGTTAAATCAAATTAGAGAAAGTTAAACATAATTTGATTTATTCATTTTCATAACTATAAGGACAATTTTTTTATTTAAATATTTATTTTTTTAAACTATGTTCACATTCATCTTCATAGAATTGGTAATGGCCTTTATCTCTTTAATCTGGTGACAGCATTTTATGTTCTCATTTGAATTTGACCAGCAATAGGCACTCAGTAATAGCTCATTGGAGTATTAAACAAATATTATCACTCCTTTCCAATTATATTATACAGAATAAAACAGTAAAAGAAAAAAACAGAATTGATAGTTTGCCATACTCACCTGTATCACCCTAGGCAATGGAAGTGCTGAACGAGCCCTGTGTTTTGTGGCTGAAACCGAACAACGAAGTAGAGCTAACCTCAGAAGTCTACACAGCTTGCCTTGGTGTATCTCCTGTCCCACAGCGAACTCCCTACAGCTTCCCTTTTCTACGACCTGAAAGTTATCTATTCCTTATAATTTTAATTTGAAGCTTATATAAACTAATTCGAGTATAATTTATTTGTAATTATTAGATTTCACTAATATTTAATTAATTAAGTTTATTAAATATAATTTGTATATTTTCTAAAATTATTTACTTAGTTAGACTTGCTGAGTTACCAACACACCAATGAATCCTAAATTCGCTGCTAGTTCAATTCCTATGAGCTCTATGATCCCAACTTTGATGATCCTGGCTGATTTGGGTCGGATTGCTAACTGGGCCCAGACAAACAGTCTATCATAAAATATATAGATAGAACCAAGGCTCAGCTCCTATACTCAATACCCTTTCCTAATCTTCACACCTTCCTGAAGAAGCCCTGTGTTTTAGCCATTTAGCCTGCTCTAACTAACCCTAGATTACTTGAGTGAATTCTAATCCTATCTACTCAACCCTACCCCCATGTACATTTTCCTTGTCTACTTACTCTACTCTACCCAAGGCTTCTTTAGTCTTCTCTACCCTTGTCGACTTAAGTATACCCTAGTGTACCCTGCTCTTGTCTATCCTTTATATCTCTTGAGCCTACTTAACTTTTGCTAACTCTACCTCAGTGTATCTTTTTCTTGGCTACTCCATCCTTTTTCTACTCTTGCCTTCTCTAGTTACAGTAAAAGAAAAAACAGAACTGATAGTTTGACAGACTTACCTTATCACTGAAGAAGCCCTTTGTTTTTGGCTGAAGCCGAACTACGAAGAAGAGCTAACCTCGGAAGTCTATACACGTTAGCATCACTTGTCTTCCCTACCTCTGTTTACTCTTATTTACCCTTGCCAACTTTAGTTTATTCTTCCCTAGTCTACCCTACCCTAATTTACTTTTAGCCTACCCTTATGTATCCTAATCTACCCTTTCCTTTTGTTCAATCATCTATTTCACTCGATTTAATTCTGGTTTTTCCTATTATAACCCCTATGGCTACCCCTTACCTCAGTCTACTCTACCCCCAATTCTAGTATAATTTAGACTATTCTACCTTAGTTTATCTACAGTAATTTAGTTAATAAACAATCCTCTGGGAAAAAAAAAAACTCATTAAATCTTATAAAATAATAACCGAACATGATCAAGAAATATTTCAGAAATATCCACAAAGTAATTGTATGAATAATAAATAATTTTAAACATTTTGCTTATTTTCCCCAAATGTTTGGAAGGAAAGTACTACCATTAAAATTAAACCTTCTTTATATACATTATAAATTACCTCTTTTGTAATATAAGTTATCTTAGTGAGAATATGCAATAAATATCGCGAATATAGTTTATTACTTTACGTTTAATTACTTCATGAATAAAAATTTGATTAAATAAGACGGGTAAATCCGAAATATAGTAATTTCTGTTCATAGAGGCTTACCGTAAGATAGATGTCAGGTGGAACGAGGCAAATTTTGTGTAGGGTAGATTTCAAGCTGAGTACATCCTCAGACGTAAGAGCTGCGGTAAGGCGATTTGCCTCCAGGTAGTACTTGAGGCTTAAGGATGACTCCCAACCGAAGGCCTTTACCTGCTCACCCTCGACCTGTATCTCCCCAGTGATCTCCACAAGCTCTCCTAATTCCACTTCGACGGAACACCTCTCGGACTCGGCTTCCTCCTTAAGACATAAGAAAGTTAAATATAAGCAACCTCTCAATATAGATTGAACATATCGCATTAGCCTTTGACAATCACAGATATTTATTTTATGTAATAATACACCTTAGTACCATACTCGGCTTTTAGCAGACTCCCCTAAAGGAAAGTCAAACTATACAGCTCAGTACCATATTCGGCTTTTAAAAGATATTCCTCAAGGAAAGCCAAACTATACACCTCAGAAATATACTAGGATTTTATAAGACTTCACTTTAAAAAATCTAAGCTATACACCTTAGTATCATACTCGGCTTTTAGCAGACTTCCCTTAAGGAAAGCCAAACTATACACCTCAGAACTATACTAGGCTTTTATAAGACTTCCCTCAAGGAAATCTAAGCTATAAACCTTAGTATCATACTCGGCTTTTAGCAGATTCCCTCAAGGAAATCTAAACTATACACCTTAGTACCATACTCGGCTTTTAGCAGACTCCCCTCAAGGAAAGTCAAACTATACAGCTCAGTATCATATTCGGCTTTTAGAAGATATTCCTCAAGGAAAGCCAAACTATAACCTCAGAACTATACTAGGCTTTTATAAGACTTCACTTAAGAAAATCTAAGTTGTACACCTTAGTATCATACTCGGCTTTTAGCAGATTCCCATTTAAGGAAATCAAGCTCACTCACCTTAGTACTAAGACTTGGTTTGTGGCAGACTCCCTTTAGGAATATCCAGCTATTTAGGCCTGTATCATGACTCAATCAAGTTGGTACCGTGATTCGACTTTTAGTAGATACCACGACGTTTCGAGACTTTTGGAATCCAAAAATTAAACAATAAACATTGTAAGTTATACTGGTAAATTTTTCCTTACGGTCAGTATCAGCAGAAAAACATGTAAATTTTTACTTATGTTAAAATACATTTTAATATGCAATTAGATTATCTATTAATTACAAAAATTGATATTAAAGATTATTATCGCAATTGAACAACGAAGATTATGACGTTTATACATTTTGGTATCTCTTTAACCCCCACCTTCTCTCATCTAATTTTAAAAAAATTAATTGAAAAATTAGGTTTTTCATTATTAATCTAATTAAATTAATAATGAAAAACCTAAATACCGAATTTAGTTTTTCAATACAAAAATAAGGGGGACCGCGAAAAACTTAAAATAACATTCTAAATTATCTTTCTTAATATACGTTTTTCTAACAAAAATTTCATATAGTAAATATTTTAAAATAACATTTAAAAAAAATTTAGTTCNACATTATATATATTTTAATATATATTTATTCAAAATTAATTATCCGTACAATTAATGTAGGAATATATTTGAAGTATTTTTCAAATAATTGGTACAGAGAAACTAGAGCATAACTTGATCGAGTAGCTTATACGTTTACCTATCTATTCTAAGGTACCTGAGGACAAGAATTTACTCCTAAAATGATTAAAGGACCGATGAAGAAGTTGAGTAATAAAATACTCATAATTTTATTAAATTATTCAAGGGGAACGAAAATGGTTACATTTCTAAATTTGGTAACTTGGTATCCATAATTAACGAATCATCATGTTTGTATGAAGTAAACAGTTATTCAGAATTGAACAAATAATGCAATCATTCATGATAAATAAACTCCTGGTTTCTTAAGAATAGGAATGAATCGTTTAGAATTAATTAAAAATTAATTTTAAGTAGAAAAAAGATAAGAAGGCTATTTAGAATCTACTAAATTCATGGCCAGATGGGATTTGACAAGCCCCATTTAAATTAATTTTACACTGGAGGTGGAAGAACATGAACATAGTATCAATTACTAATAAAACTATATGAGAATGGTAATATATCATTAATATAATGATCATATAACTATATGAGATTGGTCAAAATAGTTATTAAAGAGTTTTCAAAAGTTTGGAACAGGATCATTGGTTGCCAGCAATCTCACCCAGCAAATGACCTAAAGCTCAACAGAAATTTCTATTATACCAGCGCTCTGGTCAGAACTAAATTTACCAGCATTGTTTCTCGAGTCATACTTATAATGTGAAAAATAAACTCACAATTGAATTTTCTAAAGTTGGGACATCCAAGCTCAACTCAGCTGACAAAAGCGTTTTGAGCTGCTTCGACTTCTATTTTGAACTATTTGAGTTATTTGATTCGACTGAAACCATTGCTATTGCTTGACTAAATTCCCTTCAGATGTCGCGAAATTTAAAAATGGTCAGAGTAGCTCATAGGATCCGTTCGGGTCTTCGGATGTTTAGATTTGGATGGAAATCTGCAAATAGTCCCTTCCCCTATGACCCTGAGTGGTTGTAAGGGGGGCTAACACTTATAAAAAAAAGATTCTTGGAAAGAGTTTTTTGTGCAACTGAATACATCAATCATTAATTAAACGGGATCATTCTTGTAAGCCCCACTAGTGAAATATCTAAGTAAATATGGGTATTTCAACAAAAGGGTTGAACAATCAATATCCGACTGGTCAAGACGACCACCGATCTGTGAAGCAGCTGTACTACTTCAAATCTGCCCTCCCGACCATATTTTATTTTTTTTGAGTTCCCCTAGGAATTTATTTTTTCTAAATATAAATTCTCTATTACTATAAAAAGTATGAAGTAGTACCCGGATCTATTTAAGACGACCACATTCCCTCATTTTTTAACCACTGGCTTTGATTAAATGAAAAAGACCACGATAGAGGTTATGCTTATAAGCAGTAGGTATAAAATACTTTTAAAGGATGCTCGAAACAATCCTTACAGTTTTTCTGTTTTCCTTCGTGGTGGACTACAGACTGGTAGGAGAACGGCGAGACGATAGTTGCGTTCACCGACTGCAGAAGAGACCAGCCCCGTCTCGAGACAGTCCACACCGTTTGTGAGAAGACAAAAATCCGGTTGTCCAAGGAAGCCCTTCACCTGGGACACAGCTTCCCTCATCCGACCCTCGTCCCTTTCCAAAACGGGAAACAGCACCATCTAGAACAGCAAAAAGATCGGTTCAAATTTAATAAGATATGCATAGAGAGGAAACCTCTTCCCCTGCTCAGGTAAACCCTAACGGTCAGGGCGTAATAACCATGATGTTGATCGCCCTATAACCTGATCCTAATCCTAATCTTCCCCTGCTCTTCATTTTCAAAGGGGGATTTAAATCCTCACCTCTTTAGATTGGCTCGCGGATTACTGCTGTCTGTTGCTTGTCATACTTGCTCACAGCTGATTTAAGCTGCGGATTCTGAAGAATTACACCCAAACTGAACCACTCCTGGTGATTTCATACAAAACAGTGCCGTATTATTACCAAAAATACAAGAACCTACTTCCAATCTCTATATCAGCCAAATAAAGCGAACTTGTGAACTGGGTATATAATGATATATATATATATATATATATATATATAGTAATCAAGAACAGATGGGATAGAGAGTACAGTGCACACACACGAAAAGAAAAAATCAAAAATCACAAAGAGTAAAATTTTTGGGAATATCTCGCCCTTTGTCGGTTGTGATTTACATATAGTAATTAAGAACAGGTGAAAGTTTCTCATGTGAAAGTTTCTCATATGAAAGTTTCTCTTCACTCTTCACCGATGAAGGGCGAGATATCCCCAAAAATTTTACTCTTTGTGATTTTTTAAAAGAATCTCAAAATTAGACACATTCGTAATTTTCTACTCACATAAAATTACGAATGTGTCTAATTTTGAGATTCTCTTAAATAGCATCTGTGAAGAGAATCAAATAAATTTTTCTTGTAGCTCCGGGTTATTTGAGTTAACCTTTAGAAAGAAATTTATTCCAATTGTAAAAGGAAAATTATCTCTATGGACTAAAAGAAGACGGACAGTTACCGTGACCCCTAGATTACCCCTACAATTAAGGGTTATTTCACTCCCCCACAATGCAGTTATCTCATCAGACCCAGAACAGTCATCTTCTCTGGAAACAACTTATCTCATATCTCTATGCTCTTTGCCGAGGTAAACCGCTAGAATTAACTGCTATCCAGGAAAACTGAATTATTTTTCCTTTACCCTGTCTGAGATACTTGCTCTTGGATAACTGCCATAATTGTATCTGTTCCTAGGCCTCTCTCTTTCAGTTCAGCCATATGTCTGTCTGAGAGGAAATGTGTAACCTATGCAGATTTACCATGTTTTATTAAATATGGATATAAAAATAAATAAATGGGGAAATATAATGGCCAAGTAGGGGAGAATAACGAGCGTAAAAAAGTATAACCACTAAGCTTTGCTATTGGCTGGGAAAGGAGAGTGGGGCTCACCTATCTTAGTTACATTCGTAGAGTTCTTCCTTGTTATGCGCTTTTTAGTTAACATTTTATAGAACGTAATAGCGAGAAATTTACTTTTTACACCTATTATTGATCCATAAATCTTTTCGTTACTTATCTTCGTAAAAAGTAACATGTTACGATTATTAATTTCGATTTAACTCCACTTTTCACATCCCATTTCACTTACAAATAATTATTTATAATTAATTATTTCATTAGCTGAATTTTTTTTTTTTACTTTTTGAAATAAGAGGAGCCACGCAAAAATCCGTAATTGCATTCTCGAATATCTTTCCTAATGAGCTTTCTTTTTTTTTCTTTTTAAAAAAAATATTATGCAAAATAAAAGTTCTAAAATGGAATTTTACACTTATTTTGTTATAAACAATTTCACCGTAACGCTATTAATGCCAAAGATAATTATATTTTAAATTTGGTCCTCTTCTAACACCTCCTCACCCCTCCCTGTCCCCCGAACAATTTCAGCCATTAAGTAACTTATCCAACGGACAGATGACGTCACTAATTATTGGATTAATGTCATTCGAATAAAATTTTTTAGTGGTCTAAGGTCAACTGATACGCCAATAACAAGGAAGGGAGATAAGCACCCCACCCCTCCTCAAAGGTAGGACAGGTTACTGGGAAATTTGCCTTGAAATGTCATTGGGTGAGAGGTCAAAGGTCAATAATCCTATATAAAAATTACATATTTCACATATTATGTTTCTACATTTTTCCACAACAGGAAAATCCGTGTTCTATAAAAAAAATTAAAATAACACAGAATCCGTTGGAGTTAACTACATAGTATTTTTGATGACGTAATCAACCAATGGTAGCTTACCTGTGTACACTCAGGCTTCCTATATTTTTATTAAATAGTCTTTCAAATGATATAATGTTTATTCGCAGGTGACTGAGGACACTTATGCCTCCTTAGTGAGAACTTAACAAATAATAATTTATGTGACAAAAAAAATTTTTTTTTTTAACCTAACGTTTTATATGATTACATACAATTATTTAAGTTATTTCAAGTCAATGTAATTACTTTCAATAACCGGGAAGAAATAAATTTCTTACCAACTCCATGGTCTTCTTGTTCTTGATAAATCTTTTGTATTGTCTAATTAGTTCCATCATTTGTAATAATATTATTTTGAGCTGTTCACTGTAACAAATATCCCGTCTTAGAGATTATGGAAACTTTAAAAGGAAATTTGCAAGTTAAGATAGGTTGATAATTTTGAACAATGAGGGGATAATGATTGGATTTAAGTTAACATGATAATATAACAAAAACAAATTTCTCCAATCTTAGGCCCAATAGTTTCTTTTGATAGCTATTTCGACCTGAATTTCAGGCCTTCAGGACAGAATAAAATGAAGTGAGGGTGAGTTGTGTACACTAGGAGAGACGTAAGACATTAAATTTTGGTCTTACAAATATGTTTTTATTACAGTGTCTCGTTTAATGAACCCTATACCGCTAATCATTTCCTCCTTAGGAGTGAAGTTCATTTTTTTTTCTAACAAATTATATGTATAAAACGTATTTTTCACTTTACTATCAGGTAGTCAAGGAAAAATTCCGATTCCGATTTTTAGCAGGATATTTTTTTTGTTTTATTCCTACCAAGATTTATACGAGTAAATGTATTACTCGTTGTAGAATTGAAACCTATCAATAAATATTAGAAGATATAGTATTAGAAATTAACTTGTTTAGTTATATAATAAATTCGACGGTAGCTGGGAAAAACTTTATTATTGCAAGAAAAATAAAAAAAAATGATTCGTCATAAAAGTAAGTGCTCTTTAGAAAATCCATGAAACATAAATGGAATCGAATTATGGTGGCTTTATAGACTGGTTATTTATATAACTAAACAAGGTTTTCTCTAAGAAAAAATTCACTGTCTGTCAAAAATATATTAAGTAATGTTGATTTTAGTAATTCTCAGCTAATTTTGTTAATAGTTAGACTTATAAAATAACTTATCAAGAGCATCTTCTGAGTCACAGTTAATGCGTTGAAAGTACAGTTTATGTATATCTAGAAGTCACTTGATGCTTGATTTGGGATGTCCTCACCTACTGGTAACTCAATAGAAAAGGTATAGTCAATAATCTTAGTCAGAACCGCAGTTCATTTGTAAAACTATTATAAATGCAAATGCACTTATTTATTAAATATACTTTTTTTATTCCTATATTTTTCACATTATATATATTTTAATATATATTTATTCAAAATTAATTATCCGTACAATTAATGTAGGAATATATTTGAAGTATTTTTCAAATAATTGGTACAGAGAAACTAGAGCATAACTTGATCGAGTAGCTTATACGTTTACCTATCTATTCTAAGGTACCTGAGGACAAGAATTTACTCCTAAAATGATTAAAGGACCGATGAAGAAGTTGAGTAATAAAATACTCATAATTTTATTAAATTATTCAAGGGGAACGAAAATGGTTACATTTCTAAATTTGGTAACTTGGTATCCATAATTAACGAATCATCATNTATATATATAAATCATACCTCCCACGCAAATGCAAGTCTGCACGCAAATGCAAGTAGGAAGCGAGCCAATGGGCAATAGAATAGTAAACACCCATAGCATAGAGCTAGCTTTAATTTCCCAATGTTTGCCCATGGCGGAACAAAAGGATCCTCTCAGCTAAGCCGAAGCCACCGAAAAAAAGGCTTATGAGAAAACAACTGGACATGGTTCTGAAAAAGAAATGAATCTTTCTAGAGTCACTCCTGAACTCCCTAGAAATTGTAGGAATGGAAGTGAAATCACTCAAAGCTGTTTAGAAATGCCTAAATAATAAATCGTAGATCGACATTAGTAAGATATAACGCCGGATAGATTCATGATTTCACATTTTTGTGCAAGGTGGGTCTGCCAGAGGGTCCAGACAGAACTTTCATTTTCAACAAGAAGGAGGATTTAGACATTATATACATTCTTAAATGCTTTAACTACAATACAAAGCCGCTTTTCGATTTTTTATTTATTTATTTTTTTTAATTCAAAGTCAAAGTTTTCATCTGAAAGCCGAAATGATGTTTTCATTTAGAGAGCAAACAAAATTTCAACGTAATTTAGTTCATTTATGTTTAAAATAAAATGAATATTTAATTTCATATAGTTCAAGAATATTAGTTTAATAACTAAAATCTTAAGTATAAAAATAATGTAAAAATAAAAATTTAATTTTATGAATAGATGGTTCTGATAAAAACAATCTATAGTTTTATTTATTTTCGATTGAGAAACCATTCCCTTTTCTCGAATTTCGACAAAACATAATACTGTTATTGTTCTCCTCAAAATTTTTATTTTTATTTTATTTTCACTTTGAACATTAAAATAAAATTTGCAATCCGTAGAGTGTTAAGAAAACTATTTAGTCATTTCTGCTAAAAAAAAATAATTTTATTATTCATTAATATAATACTAATTTATTGTTTTCTTATAAAGTCTAGTGTATAATAATTTTCATTTTTATATCCATTATGAAACATTTTGTACCGGTTATGTCCACTCACATTGATCTACTGTGTATATTCGTTTTAATTAATTACAATCCTCTGAAGAAGACTTCAAATCCAGATCGGAACATTAGTAAAAGCAGGCTATCAAAAATTAATTTTAATTTCAATTTCCATCGATTATTAAACAGAGAACGACACTCAAGTGTTCAAAATGCAAACTTGATGAACAAAATTATTGATTATAACGGTTAATTGATAAAAAAGGTCAGAATGAATTAGGGTCAGATAAAACAAACAAATACAGTAGAGGGAAAACTCAAATAATTAGTGTTATCAATTAACATCCAATTATTTGTATTCTGCATATATTATTCTTTAAGTACTGAGCTCTTTCGGAATCATTAATTACATCTTCGGAGCTGTAAGTACAAATAAATTTTACTCAGTACAAAAATACATCTTATTTATACTTATAAAGTGCATCATACATCTAATTTGAGAATGCTTGGCAAAAGTAACTTTACTACTAGGTTAAGCCCGGAAGAAGTACGTATTTATGAAAATATAATACTAAAATATTGAGAAAAAAAACTATAAAATACAACAATACAGTAAAATAGTAAAAATACAATTATTAAAACTATTTTAAAATACCCGTTTAAACTATTAATATTATAAATATAGAATGTATACATATAGAATACATAAGAAATAAGAATAAGAACCTTTATATGTTCATATGAAAATATAAATTTTTCAGAAAAAAATAAAGTAATCGAATGTGAAATTGTTTAAAAATAAATTTAGTTATTGATTCTCAATGTTCAAAGCCTGAAAAGCAAGGTGTAACAATTAAATGTTCTTATAAAAACTAATTTGATATAATCTGATTATATAAAAATTAAAGTTGATATAATCTGACTGAATGAACATTAGACGTAATAAAAAGTCATTTTTCATTGTACCATCTTAAGTATGTTGTTTTCAGATGGTCATCTGCAAAAACATATGGAATTATTCCCTGAGTTTACTTTTCCAACATGTCTACATATTTTTATCTTTTTTGCTCCCTCAAATGTTCCCCTTAATAAGGTGCTTGTTAACAATTCCTCCCTTGAGGGATGTGGATTCTTCTTCCTGATTGTCAGCGAATACCCTACTTGAATGTGGTAGGACGCAAGTCCAGAAAATAAGCTACTATTTTACCTGTGACAGCAAGTCCTCCTGAAGAGTCACCACCAGGTTGAGTTCGGTCCTGAGGTATCGGCTCACCCAGTCCACCAGTGGCCGCCCGACTCCCTCCAACTTGCTTTTCTCGAAGAGGGTTGTCAGAATATGAACCATCATGCTATCCACTTTACTACAAAAAAAAAAAAAAAAAAATACAGAAGACTGATTAAAATAACATTTGAAACCGTGGGGAGATTAATTAGTTAAACACAAGCAAAGGAAAAAATTTCTAGAATTTTCTTTTTCACTCTAACATCCTCTCTCCATCTCTCTCCGTTTATCCCATATCTCCCCTCACCCCCTCTCTCTGAAATAGGTTTAGACCTTGAAACATGTAAGTCTTAATTTATCCAAACAAGGATTAATAAGAATAGGAAAAAAAATGTAAAAATTTTAATCACAAAACATTTCAATTCTATATTTCTGAATTAACTTTTTATTTAAAAAAAATTATCTGTACATTTTACACTTAATTTTTTGATGGGGTACATGATAAGAGTCCTTGCTCGTCTATCCCGGGACGTAACCCGTCCTCAGAGAGGAGCCCAGGTTAACCCGCGATAGACTATACGGCACCCATCTTCTCCTTATCCTAGGATAAGAAGGAGACTAGGCAGGGAGTCAAGGAGGGATTGAGAAGGGGAGGAAAATGCCAGTGCATTCACTCCCTAATTTTATATTTAAAAAAAAAAAAAACCTACAGCTACCAAGGCAGGAGCACTCAAAATAAGGTGACTGAGCTCCAAAGATGGAATCGTTGATTCTGAAAACGCTCATTTAGAGAAAACTATTGGTTATTATTTTATGTTGGATATTATTTGATAAACCTTATATTCTTAAACTCTACTACCAGTGCCAATGAAAGAATAAAAATTTGGCATTGCTTCAAAGTTCAATCCCTAGTTTGAATTTTTTTTTTTTTTTTTTTTCCCAATAAGCACTTATTTTCGTCTGATTTCACAGCGATAAGATCTTCCAGAGTTTAAGACGATAAGGGCAGCTGAGAATGAGTGTCCTACCAAAATAAATCCGGATAACTCACATGAAGTGTTTCTTCAACAGCTCTGGCACCTCCAACTCGTGGAAGTCAGTGGTGACCGAGTACTCTGCCGGCTTGTCCCAGACGCTCTTCTGGAAGGTGTGCTGGGGGCTGTCGAGCAGTCTGGACAGGATCTCCTGCACGCAGGCGTCGCCCTCTTGCAGCTGTACCCTTCCTGCGCCCAGCAGTTGTCCCTGCACCATGCCCTTCACGAGGGCAACGTCTCCCAGCCTCAGTGGCTCGTTGTAGCGCTCCTCCTCCTCTTCCAATTCCCTGAAGCACATCTCAGCTATAGCCACGTTTCAGTAATCACCGCATTCGGTAACATCAATCAAGCGATACAACTAAGACCATCAAGAATCGTTTGAAACAGCACACATTCCGTTAGATCGAAGAATATATTCAATTACGTTAAATTAAAATGTATTTTAATGTTATGAATTAAGTAATAACTTATATATTAATTAATGAGTCAATTAATTAATAATGAAACCATTCACTAATATCTCGAGCATCACTACCTGAAGCTCAAATTAATTAATAATTTATTTGTAATATTGGTTATAGCTTCAAAGGAAAAAGCCAGGAGCAAGGACCTTTTTTTTAGTGAATTCTAGTAAATATATATATATATATACATTTTCAGGTATTATTATTGAAATTCATTATGTAACTGCGAAGAAATAAATAAATAGAAATAAAAATGAAATAAATAAATAAAAACAAGGCGTATTACGTTATTGAGCAAACTCAACAAATAGGAGTTGACTGATTATGATTAACTGTTTGTCAATTATGAGTTTAAAAAATTTTTTTTTTTTAATTTAGCGGTGAAATGTTTAAATTCGCTTAATGAAACTCAAAACAGATTTGTTTATATATGAGAAATGTATTAAAGAGTTACTCTGGAAAATAATGCAAATGGGAGAGGGGATTTACCTCAATAGTAAATTTCAAATTAATGGTCAAAAAGATGCAATATTTTAATCTAAAAGGTTATTTTCACTACCAATGAATATAGAACTATCATACCTTCTATTGTCCGTCTTCATTGGTTTCTGCAAACCATCTTCTGTTGGCGAGCGCTTTCGGACATTGTCCATCTTCTGACCGAATACATACGTTCACCGTCACTGTCTGTATTCAATTGCTGAGTGAACACAGGTATTCGGCCACGAGGATGGACAATGTCCGAAAGCGCTCGCCAACAGAAGACGGTTTGCAGACCCCAATGAATGAAGACGGATAATAGAAGGAATGATGCAATATTTTGTTTAAATTTGGCATATCGCTTTTGCAGATTAGTTGAAAAATCGTTTGTTCAATGCTATTTTATTAATCCTCCCTAAAAAATGGAATTAATTCCAAAATAATAGCAATTTTTCCCTTAAGATCCATATATCTCTATCTATGCAAAGGCTCTGAATGTTCTGAAAAGGAATACACTTGCGCACATTCGCAGCAAATTCTCCCAATTACATTCCTAATCATACCCACAACAGTGATCCAGACATAATTTTTTTGTAAAAATACCTAACCAATCTCGATTCTAAAATTTCTATTCGTGACTCTATTTGAATCATCCAAATCCATTTGCCCAATCCCTCTCCAGCTATTCCCACCCTGAAATACATCCCTGCCATTTTAAAAGACATGCCCTCGGGGTCTCCTTAAAAATTAGAGAGTTCTATCACACACGTATGCTTGATTTGTTATTTAGCGTAAAATAATGAAGAAAAAAAAATTTTTTTTTTAAACTCTGGGGGAGAGAGATTAGATCCTGCACCACGAAGAAGAGGTAGAGGAGTGCGTACTTGAGGATTTCCTCGAGTGTGTGTACGGGCTCGCCGTACAGCTCCACCTCTCGGAGCACGGCGGCCGTCAGCAGGCGAGACTTGATATGCGCCTGCAACACATCCAGTGCTCGCTTGGCGTCAGGGGCCTCGCCTCGCCTCGCGGTCCAGACCAGACGCCTCAGCAGCCAGACCTTGCTCGCCGGCAGGGACCTCTCCAGTCTGTCCCAGGCCGCAGACAGCTCCTTCCTCTCGTCCTCCTCCCGCTTCTCACACGTCTTCTCATCCTGGCTCGTACTTCTAGCCGATCTGTCTAAAATATGCAAATCCCATATATTTGGAAATTAGCATCTTCTATAAAAAAAAAATTAAATTAAAGTATTAAATACATGAGCAAAGTATTGCTGATAAGGCAACAAACAATTGTTAGTTATTACTTATTTGTTCTAATGTTCCGAAGTAAATAAAATTCTAGCAATAATTTGTATTACTGGCAGATTCCTCATAAGGAAACAAGATAATTCACGCTGGTACCTTGGTGCCATTTTTGAAAATGTTAGCAAATTTTCTCCGACCCTATTTCAAAGAACCTTAAAATATGGTACATTAATAAAAATAAATAAATATATAAGTTTGTATTGTTCGCAATTTTCAAAACAACAACCTCCGAGGCCGACGAATACATCGTCTTATGCTCGGAGGAGCTGACATTGTCAAGCTGTTTAAATTACTCTCGTTATTTACTTTTAAAATTTAAAAAAAATTTAATTTAATTTAAAAAAAAATCC